>WURS02430678.1:0-34745 GCA_011762765.2 Rhinocypha anisoptera | reverse complement strand
TGGCGCTCGATTCATTAAATCGTACTTGCCAGTAACAACCGAATCAACCACCTCCATTGGTTGGGGTTCTCGGGTTTTCTCCAATTTTTCGTTGGCCGGCTCGACGCGTAGGTTCGCTTTAGCTGCAAAATCCCTTGGATTTATTTGACACAGCGCATGCCGATTGTCGGCGGATGCAGCGGTGGCTGTTGTGCGGCAGCGATGCAAACGGATAGGATCTTGTTAGGCGTAGGAATATCAGTGTTACCACTATATGTGTTGCGTACGCAAACGTTATTTATGTCAAAAATATTGGTAAAATATTTACTAAGGTTTTTTGGTTGAGATGAATACGAACAGTGCCAATTACGGTGATGCGCTGGAGATAATTTGAGCGTTAGGTGGTGATGTTCGAGCGAGTTATTACTAGGTCCGTCGGATAGGTGAAAGTTGAGCGACGCATTCACAACTGTTTGGATTTATTTGCCGTAAGTGCGGCGGCTTTTTTACTTTTTAGAAACACAAGAGAAACTTGATTCACAATCAAATTGGAAATTATTTCTATCCCATTCATTCAGCTCTAGATTTTTGAAAATAAATAAGATTCCCCTTAAGTTGAAATGCGCCATCTTGTGCAAAGCAAATAAATGATAACACAAGTTGATCATAACAATCTTGAATTTGTTATTTTTCTTGAAATACATGATAATAAATGGGATGAACTGAGTAAAACAATTGCAAATTGACCCCTGCAATCGTGTGGAATTCTGACACTGCCATGTTTATGAATTTCGGGGTAGATTTTACATTTAAAGGTCCTGCATCTGGAGGCGCTACTTTAAAAAACACTTATTTTGTACGGTGACAATTTTCATCAACGACACAAAGACCTGAATATTATTGACGTGGATAACAATCTCGTCATATTGTGATATAGATGTGAAGGTATCTTAGCACTCATGATTCCATTGATGTTCATTCAAAAATGAATATTTACAGGACTTACAGAAAAACGCGAGGTAAACATGGAAGAAGTTGGAAATTTGGGTCCAGGGAGCCCCAAAATTATGGTTTTTCGGCCAACATATGAAGAATTCAAAGATTTTTCCAAATATGTTGAATATATGGAATCCCGAGGGGCTCACAAAGCTGGGCTAGCAAAGGTATAGTTTTATGTTTCCCTGGGGGTCCGTAAATAAATATTTCCCAATTACTCTTCGACATAATAAAAATTGGGTTCTTACCTCAATGCTATTTTAATCCTTACTGTAAATCCTGTTTTCCGAGAGCATTTTGCCAATTCAATTCGGAATTCAAATTCTATCAAACATCACTTTCTAGGATTTCGCGTTAGACGTCATATAATGTCGTCTCTCAATTTGATTTTCCAAAATATTAAGTTATTAATTTTTAACTGACATTCTGAGGAGAATTTTATTCCTAAGAATTATTAAATTATATTCCTAAGAAATTAATGTTATTACAACGCTGTTTCTACAATATTTGTGAATTTCTACTAATATCACACCGCAAAATATAGGTTATACCTCCTCCTGAGTGGAAACCAAGGAAAGCTGGCTACACTGATGACGAAATGAATATGTCAATTCCCGCACCGATCTGTCAGGTGGTTACCGGCAAACAAGGCCTCTACCAGCAGATTAACATCCAGAAACGGGCAATGAGTGTTAAAGAATATAGAGCATTAGCAGAAAGTGATAGGTATGACATATTGATTTGAGTTTTCGTGTCCACAATTTTGTTTTGACCAGTATTTTTAAATATTAATATAAAAGTGTTATAAGTGTATTTCTCATCAGAGAACATCCTAAACGTGTCACACATTGCTTTGAAAAAGATTTATTTTATTCATTGGAAGGCTGATACTATATTGGTGATTGTCAATTTCTGGACTCATATCGTTCATATGCCCATTCATATATCCCATATTTTGACTTTACGTTTTTAATTAAACCTTACGGTTTTTTATATTCCTGTTTTTTGAACGACCTACTAAATCTGTCAGATTGACCCGGAATTCCACCAAAAAACTTTTTCTTATAAGAAACCTGACAATCGTCCGTACCAATGAAAATAATTATAACCGAAACTGTTACTAGAAATAGGTCGATATATTTTATAGGTAAAGCGTTATTATTGCAATGACATTATTAAGTTGCATTGTTAATGTTTGATTACAGATATAATACGCCCAGCCACTTTGACTATGAAGACCTGGAAAGAAAATATTGGAAGAATATAACTTATAATTCTCCTATTTATGGAGCCGATGTGTCTGGGTCACTGACAGACAGTGATGTCACAGTAAGTTCGCCACAGTATCTCATTAAACGTAGTTATTAGTCTGCATCAAAGTGCATGTACAAGAAAAAGTGAAATTTGTGTTTATGATGGATGACCACTTATGATCATTAAGTAGGAATTTGAAAAATGTGTATCTGCCATTTATGCACGAATCTCTAACTAAAGCAGTTTGATTCATTAAATGAGTTTCATTTACAATTTAAGTTATTTTTTATCTGATTTTTTACTTTGTTCTGATCTGAAATTTGTGGTTCTTAAACTATTTTTTCAATGTTCTTTTCATTGTAATGTTCATTAATGATAATATAAGCTGTTTCCTCATTACCAACTTAAAATTGGCTCATTGATTTGCCTCTTAAAAATTACACTTGCCAATTTTCCATCTGTAATTTTTTTATTAATGTAACACTCACCTGATGATGCCTCACTGTGGTGAAACCCAGGTCGTGAGTTTAAGAAATTTGTGAAATTGCAGTGTATTTTTAATTTTTTAAACACTTTTGAGGGTTGACTGTTTTGAATTTTTGCTTATGCTTTTTATGGGCCATTCTTACAGTTACTAAAGTATTTGTAAAAACAAAACGAAATTGAGATATCGCTGTAATTTTTTTTAAGCACATACCTTTAGCTTTTGCCTTTAGTTGTTAAGTATATAATGACTTAGTCCTGCATTGTAAATTATTAAAAACATCAATTTTTCCTTCAAAAAGGTGTTTATATTTGTTGCAAGGTTATTATGAAATATAATAAACTTTTTCCATATGAAAATGACGTTTTTATTATGAGAATATTATTATCCTCTGAGAAATAATCAAATAAATAAAGTATTTCATGGTATTATAGACACAGGACATGTTATATTCATTATGGTATATTCCAATATTATAGTGTTTACACTATGAGGTGCATTCATCTTTTAAGTTCTTCTGATTTTTTTCTTGTTTGTTTTCCCTGAGGTTTTACCTGTTGGCTGAGTACAGGATACATTTTCTTTGGGCATCCTTTTTTCCTTCACTAACTGGTATTTTTTTATAGAAGCGTTGGAGATTGCCAATGAATTCTCAGATGGGGTTATGCAAATGTCGGTACATATGACCCTACAGATCTTGGGATATATATGCTTTTCAGATTACTATGCCCAATTCACGCAGTTGCAATGCTCATTCAAATAAAGGGAAATGGCAAATTCCTGCAAAACTTTACGATCTAATGAAAGGCTGCATGATAAACTTTGGTTTCTCAAATGTACTCTGAATTCTTGGTGTCTAACAAGGTCTTTGAGTTAATATCCTTTTACTAGGTGGTTCATTGTCAGACTCGGTCACTATTCACCTTCATTATTTGACTCAACTCACCTCTCTTCAACAGAAAATATAATAATTGATTGGTCACTAGAATAATAAATAAATTCAACATTAGGTGCTAAAAATTCAATAAAAGGAGGTACACAAAGAAAAGAAATTCACTTTTGACATTTGAAAATTTTGATTCCTCACACCATTTCAGGGATAGAAAATGTGAACAAAGTTTTAAATCTTATCCAAAGAAATATCTTTCATTTCTTCTAAAACATACATAGTATTTTAGCCTCACTGATGCCTCCGATTGCATGACATGGGCACAACATATGTGATAGCATGGGTAATTGAGGCCATGAAAAGAAGACATATAACAATTACAATTAAAAGTTCATACTCTCTAAGTGTAAATTATTTTTTGTTATTTAAAAGTCTGAATTTTATGCATAATTTTTTCTATCTGACCTATGAAGTGACACACTCATTGTGGTATATATATGAAATCTCAAGCATCTATCTCTCCACATCTCTATATATATTTTAATTCCTGGTGAAATATTAACTAAGTACCCCTTGGTCAAGATAAAATGTTATCTTGTGAATGTATGAAATTTAGCCTCAATAAATCACAACTTGCGTAATGGAATGTATATATGAATAAAAATAATTGGAAATGTGTTGATGCTATCCATATATAATTTAAAGATTCAGATATACTGTGGTTTATAAACACCATTACTTTCAAAATTTAACCCATTTTAAATTAATCTTGTTTTTAAAAACATCATGTAATATAATTTCATTATCCTCTTGAATTTTAAATGTAATTTCATCATAGCAAAATTGTTGCCATGGTCCCACATTCACTCCAGGGAAGCTGCTTCAATTTACTAACCTTATTCTTATGCCAATGCCTGAGATGTAGTCTACCAAGATTTACTCTTACTTGATACCTCAAGATTACTTCCATCTATACCTGATCTCTTATGTTTAATTGAGCATTCACTATTACCAAATACCCTCATACATATCTGTTCTAATTGTTCCTGACTGGTCTTTTCCTATCCTTAAAATATTAATCACCTATCTCACTCTCTTCCTTCACCCACAAGAGAATACCAATCCCCCACCACTACTGTGTTTTTTCTACCAGGAATATTTTCTACCAATTGCTTCCTTAAACCTTGCCCATTCTTCCTTCAAACTATTTAACTGGCAACAACAATTAATTTTTAGGACTGGAATATTAATAAACTGGGTACAATTCTGGATTACGTTAATGAAGATTATGGAATCAGCATTGATGGAGTCAATACAGCTTATTTGTACTTTGGAATGTGGAAGACCACTTTTGCCTGGCACACAGAAGATATGGATCTTTACTCAATTAATTACCTTCATTTTGGTGCTCCAAAAACTTGGTATGTATTTACACTTACTGTTTAAAGATTCATGAGTGTCGAAAAATTTACACCATGCTTAAATTAAAAAATATTGTTTCAAATGCTAACAAAAATCCTCAATGACTATTCAGTTTTATATGGATAATTATGGTATGTTTTTGTTACAAACTCTATTATAACTGGCATACTGTATTGGTGCACAGTATTCACACCTTGAGCAAAAATAAGCGTGTTTTTGATCTATAATTTTCCATTCACCTACAGTATTACAATTTTACTGAAAATTATTTAAATACCAAAAAATCCCTGTTATTTGCTTTTATTATTTCATAAATTTTATTTTGAAATAATTATAACAAAATATAATTATTTATCCAAAAAAACAAAAGAGTCATTTCAATCCATTAACACCCCCAAGGTATGTAAACATTGATGCATTAAAACTTGAAAATTAAATTAAAAGTATTTATAGTTTAGAAAAATATATTGTATGTACCCATTTAGAGTATGACCCCCAATGCTCAAAGAAAAATTTTGTTTTCTTTCCAATCGCCTTTTATAGTTTTGTAATTCCTTGTAATTTCTCTATACTTGGGAACCCTAGATTTTAATCATGATTAACATTTATCATCTGGTATTTTGAAACTGTAAATCAAAGTACATGGAGAGATCTTTATTTTTTAGCTGTTTCACTGGTCTAAAATAAAAGTAGTTTTGTACTTTTTACCTGATTGATGTATGTAATATGTATATGGTCGTAACTTTTTTGCAAAAATTTGAAGCTTATAATACATAAAATAATTTCTTTCTTTTGGTATTCAGAAAATGTAAACGCTAAAGAATAACTTTGGTAGCATATAGTATATTGTTCAGTGGATTACTAATTACAAAAACTAAACCATAACTGGGTTTTATTGTTTTTATGTTTAGTAAAATTCTTTTAATTAATGTCAAAATAACTTTTTCATTGTTGTGATATATTGTTACTCCTCAACAGTTACATGAAATGTGAAAGATATGAATAATAAAGGCAACAATCAATGAGTATAAGATAAGCTTCATATTATCACTACAGTGTTGAGACTACAAAAAGTCTATATTGATTACTAAAGAATAAACTAATTATGTTGCTCGGTAACTGGATAATATTTTTTCCTCTCCTATATACTCACCATTTTCCATCTACCACATGGATAATGTCTAAAGCATTTTACTCCATTGATGACTTCCTGGAATGTAACCCCATGCATATGCATTTCTAATATTTTCTATATAATTTATAATGATGACTGTTGCAAATTGTATTTTGTTTAATGTCAAATATAATATTAATATTAGTATAAATGCAGTCTCATGTCTAATTGCCAAGCCAATTAAGCAGCTGTTCAGGGAAATGCCTTAAATCTTTTACTGGCCAAATCTAAACCAAATGTTCAGCTATGCATAAAACATTTATCCATCAAATAATTAGCATATTTTGTTTTTAATTATTTCCACTGTACAGCATCACCATATTTTCTCTCTGTCATCACAGAAGTTCTGTTTGTTTCCCTAAGTGCTCAATTCTCATACCTGGAAAAGTGCAACTTGATACCATTGTTTCACCATCCCTCCCCTGCATAGTTAATTATAGAAACACCCATTTCATTAATGCTGCATCCCGGGATGTTTCCTTCTTCCCTTTCCATTATGGAAGAGCATCCCAAAGTCCTTCCCCTTCTCTGTTCACTCATACTTATACCTCTCATTCACTCGTACCTATTTGTCTGGTGAGCATGGAAAATATTGTAAACTGAAAGAAAGTGACCCAGGTTCAAGTCCAGATGCATTTATTGTTTTAAGAGTAAATTTCTGTGAAAATGAGAATTTTACTGTGCATTGCAAGTTTCATTCCCTCAAAAATATTTAAAATTGAGCTGGAAGCTTTGGACTCCCACATAAACTCAAATGAAACACTGCATTTTTTCTTATTCCTTTCATGATTGTTTGTATCTTGTCTATAAATTGGAGAGATTTTGCTAAAATTTGAAATTTTTATGTTTTTATACACGGTTGCTATGGATGCTGCATTGTTGCTCCTGGTGGTTTAAGCCACTAAAGCCTTAAGATATTCTATTTTCATCACCCCTAATTACTGTATATTTGCACACTACAAAAAGTGTTTGTTCTCTCTCAGTAAATCCATTATAACATTCATGCCTGTTAATGCCATTTACTACCTATCTCACTGTATTATCCATACTGTATTCGAGCATGCATTTTCCTTACTGACTTATTGGAACAATGTTAGGCTCCTTATTTTTTCCTTATTTAATATATATCCTCTTTTTCATTTATAATAAATTTTGTCCTATGCGGTTTGCAAAATGCAAGTGTCATTTAATAGGTTGAAACAAAATTGTAACCAAATTTTGTGAAAATAGTAGGGAAAAAAACACCTCAAATAAGGACAATGTCTATGTAAGAGAAGCTCAAAGGAAGTTTTTCTCCTTAGAATTGACTCAAGTATTTTTCATGGATGTGGCAAGCTTGTCATGACATATTGTCAACCTGAAGTCAATGTGATGCATGGGAAGTAAGACAATAGCCATTTTAAATTAAGAGGGCAGGCAAAAAAAGCCTGAGCATAGTAATTTTTAGGGTTTGTCATAACTTTATCCTGCAATGTGGACAACCCAACAATTAGCATTCATGTATTTTTTTACAGTGCAAATTATTTTAATTAGTTTGGTGTCATACCTTGTAAGTCTTGGTTTAGATGTGCCACACAATGATTACCCTTGTTTGATCTACTTCCATTTAGGTATGCTATCCCACCAGAGCATGGGAGAAGATTAGAGCGCTTGGCCAATGGCTTTTTTCCTGGGAGTTATCAATCTTGTTCTGCCTTTTTGCGGCATAAAATGACTCTCATATCACCACCAATCCTGCGCCAGTATTCCATTCCCTTTAATAAGGTGAGTTCATGTGGACATTTTTAAGTACTTCCATTTTAGCTATCCATTTCACTTTTAAAAGCCGTTTTAATTGTAAAATCTTCTTCAGTTCGAATTTTATATCATTTCAGTTGTGAAGGAATGTATTACTTAACTTTTTTATACACCTATGTTTTGTTTTATGGCTTGACAGTAATGTAACTGCAGTTATTTTAAAAACAAGTAATATATCTTCATATTATATAAACTCCTGTCTTGGTATCCTTAATTCATTTTGTTTTCACAGACCATAAAAAATTAGAGAATTTTTAATATTTATTATGGTCATACTTATTATGTATGTTATTGCTACATATATTTAAAGGTCACTTTCTCCAATTCTGGTCCATTTTCATATAATGATATTAAGTTCCTTTGCATTTATAACACATGTATATTTCACATGTAACCATTTTACTGGCGTAAGTCTCTTCTAAATTGATGTATTTGCTATTATTAATTCTTTTAGTTTTCTTTGACCTTATGAGGTTTTCTCATATAAATTGTCTACTGTAATTAGTGCCAAATGTGTTATTTTATTGAAAGAATGGTCTCATTAGAGAGTTTTTAATTTGTGAAGGAACTTACCTCTAGGGGTTAATCATTTACAATAATTCTGAATTTAAGAGCATGTAAGATTACTGGTTTTTTTTCATGTATGTTTAATTTCAGATAACGCAAGAACAAGGAGAGATCATGGTAACGTTTCCATATGGATACCATGCTGGCTTCAATCATGGTTTTAATTGTGCTGAGTCAACTAATTTTGCCACACCACGGTGGGTGGAGTACGGAAAACGGGCTTCGCAGTGTCAGTGCAGGTAAGATAATGAGCATAGTTCTTATATCTGATTTCACATAAAACCTTGGAGAGAGACTTAAGTGTTAATGTGTGTGAGTGATTAATCTTGGACAGTCACGTTACAATTCAGCACTTTGTATTAAGTACATCCAGAAAGTAAGTTGCATTAGGTTATTAAAAATAGCAATATACATTTGAAAAAAATCCATGTTGCAACTTATGGTAAAAAAATTTCACTATTTTTAATCATACCACCGTTTAGGCATTTGTCATTGCGGGAGACTATTTTCTGTGTGACCTTTTCATAGAAAGATTTCACCGTTAGCATATTTTTTTAAGATCGATAAGCATTTGATGGTACAATGGGTTCAATATTTCTTAATTTGGAATGCTTTATAAGTTATTGGAAGTACTATGTGATCAATGGTTAAAGGTATATTGTATGTTTTAATTGCTCACTTTTATGGGCCCTTTGAAGATGATCTTTCACTCAATACACTTGTGCTTGTGGTAATAATTCCAGGAGAGATATGGTGAAGATTAGCATGGACACATTTGTGAAAAGATTTCAGCCAGACCGCTATGAACTTTGGCTACAGGGAAAAGATGTTGGACCGCACCCAGAGGATCCCACTCGCTCATCTGCTGCACCACCTCCGACACACACGGACATTCTCTGCAATAAGAAGTAAGATACATTGTTAACACTTGCTTAGATGTAGCTTAGTCCTAACATGTTACACCATGGTGGTAAGTAAAAAAAAAACTTCTTTAGCAATAAGGCAATGAAGGTAGCCAAGGAAACTTGTATTCCACTAGAAACTTATTTTATTCTCAGGATTCCTGTGGATGCTGAAGTGTAGGAAAACATGTTGAAAATAGAATAGGTTTCTAGCAGAATGCAAGTGTTTTCTTTGTTGGCTTATCACAGTATGGACTTCCGCAAAGTTCACTCTTGGCCATCTCGAACTTCTTTAGTCTTGTTGTAATTATTAAGCCTCTAAATTACTTTACTAAAGAAATGTTTTTTATAAGCTTGGCTCAACAAGTATTATTTTAACCTTCAAATATTGTGTTTGAAATAAACACATATAATAGCTTAGTTCAATATGTAGGTATGATCGTCAACGTAGTGTACCTATATGCTATGGATATATTCTTCAGTGATTTAAATATTTTTCTTTAATAATAATTTCAGTTTATTTTTGTACAGAATTACACGTTTACAAAATTTAATTTTCTTCATGATTGGGTTACATTTTTCTTATTAAAAAAAATAAGTATATATAATGTTTATTTTATATTGACCATACAAAGTGCATAAAATGATTACATTATAAAGTCTTATTAGTAATTTTGATATTTTTTATTGTTACAAAAGCACTAGAGTAGCAAAATTGGTCTAATAACATAAAGAATCATTAGTAAATAATTGTTTTTTTATAAAACTACAGTCCTGCTAAGCCCTAACTGGCTTATCGGCATAAACAGAGTCATTACAGCATTCAGGTTACATTTTAATATTATGGGTTTATCTAATTTTTTCTTCTAAATGTGCTGTATTGTTACAGTGTGTGCATACATTTATACAAAACTGTTCAGGAAATTCTGTAGATATATTTTTTCTTGAATTAATATTCGGATACAACTAAAAAAAACTACTGATAATTGTTTGTTGCCAGGTTATCCTAGTTGGAGTTTTTATGAACACCTTACATTAACAAAGATTACATATATACTATTTAAAGATTATAAATATATGTATTATTTGATTAATATCATATCCATTTATCCAGTTTACTCAAGTTACAAATAATTCATTTGCATTTCAGCAACACTGAGATTCCTCAGTCATTCTTTGAAATGCGGAAGAAGAAACCAAAACGGCATCCAATACACAAGAAGAAAGGAGCAGATGATATTGAGGGTCAGGAACTCGATGAATATGATGAGGATGGCATGCCATGCAATGAAAGGAAGGTGGTTCAGATACCACCAGGGGTGCAAGAGGCCATCAAAGAAATGGGGGTGGAAGATGATGGATGCGAGTATGTTCCCGATGAGGAGCAGTTGGAAGTTTTTGAGGATATTTGGCTAAAAGCAGGTGAACTAGGTACCTATTGAACTTGGGGTTCTAAGTTCTTATCTATAATAAGATGTGAATTACCTGTTAATTTTCATAACATTGTTAGTATTCCTTTGTTTTCTTTTCCTGATGGTTTGAAGCTACTGTAATTACCCAGTAATCCATCTTTCGTCTATAAATATATCTCCTAAACAGTCTCTCCCTATACTTTTCTGTGAAAAAGTATGAAAACATTTGTTTGAATAGAGTTATATTTGTTATAGACGTTTTTATATATGTTTAAATAGAGTGATTTTAGGTGAAGGAAAATTGTATGTGATGAGGAGAAAACACGAGTCTTTGATGAATTATGTTATAAGGTTCCTTTCATTCAACATTTCTTGAATTCTGGTTTCATAATTTTGACAAAAAATGTATTGAATTAACCCAAAAATATTGCTGTTTTTTTTTCCCCTACTATGAGCCTTTGAAAGTTTCATTTGCACTATATTTGAGTACATGTAACTTTAAAGCTTAAGGTTGTACAAATATGTATATTTAATGCTCATAATTTTAAAACCAAAATGTTTGCAGTTTCATCTCTTATAAAAAAGAAATAATATGCAGACCATATACTTTCCTGTGTTTAAGACCTGATTTTGATCCTGAAATATCAATCAATATCTGAAATATCATCTTTCACATTATTCTTTCTCATGCATAAGTTGCATTTTTATCAATGTTATGATGTTCCAAGTCAGAACATCACTGTATTACCAGTAAACATGCACACCGTTTCAAAAGAGTTGGGCTACTCGGTTAAACTTCATCCTGAATGTGTCTCTCTGGCTTTTATATTCAATGCTATCAATATTTATCAAAATTAATTTTTATCTTTCCTGGTACAGGTGATGGAGCTGAATATACGGAAAGTTACAGCATAAAAAAGAAGAAGCCCAAGAGGAAGAAATCACTTGGGGGGGAAGATGGTATAGGAATTAAGAAAAAACGATCTTTAAAGGTTGAACCGAAGATAGAAATACATGACCAAAGTTTAACTAAACTGGAAGGTGAATTTTCTTCTGCTATTCTTTCCTCCAAAGTCCCAGTCTATAATTTTACCGCCGGGAGTGACTCCCGCTGCTCTGATGCCATTGCTGGTGGAAGTACTCAAGGTGCCCAATTGGTTTTGGGTGGAAAAGGCATTGTGATTCCTGGAGGTGGTAATACTTTGGGAAATGGCAAGAATAGTGATATGCAAAGCGGCTCTTTTATGGCATTTGTAGGTCCGGGGAAAATTGGAAATGGCGACGTGAAGAAGGTGGGACCCCGCTTGAAGGCAGAGTTACGTATCAATCAAGATTTGAATGAATCTGCATCCAAGGCATCTTCAGGAGAGATAGAAAGCAGAGTTCCTATTTTAGTGCCAAGTACATCTCAGGCTAATTTCCCAAAACATCAAAAAATCGTCGTGAGACGGGACTTGGGCGGTCATGGATGGACCACCAGCACATCTTCAAATGGAAATCAAGTGCTGCTTGGGAACGTCTTGCCGTCAGTGGCTACAGTAACATGGCCGAAAATTGTCCAGCAGGCTAATCTTGGCATGATTAAGAACTTCAAGCTAGCAGAAAACAATAAGCCGAGTAAAATCATCATCACCAGTGATCCCAAAGGAGGTAAATTCAAGAGTGTTGCATTATCATCTTCAGGGGCAGTGATCGGTGAGAGTAAACCGTCTACATCTTCTCCCGGGGGGAATGCAACACCCAACCCAGATGTCAGGAATGCCATGCTCCTCCTCAGTCTCGGGAAAGAAGTTGTTCGAGCTGGTGAGTCTAGTCCTAACTATGTGAACATCCAGGTGAACGAGAAGGCACCTGCTCTCCAAGTGGTCTCTTCAGAGACCTTGAAAAATCCAAAACCTCAGTCCCACGAGACAGGAGATCCTTTGAATTCATCATCCATAGTCCGTAAGCCATGTGTTGTCATACTGGGGGGTAGAGGGCGGGGTCGTGGTGGCAGGCCCGGTAGAGGGGGCATTTCCATTCGTGGGCAGAGGGGACGTGGGAGAGGCATTCGAGTCGGTGGATCCAGTGCCCCTTTTATTTCACGTCCGACTCCGGTGACTACAATATCTGGTCCATCTGGTTCTTCAAGGGGGCGATCGGTATCCGGTGGAAGATGGAAGAACGAAAGCAGCAGTATGAGCCTTCAGGCTGCACTGGACAGTTTTGTGGAGGAAGTGGTTCTCGAGAGTAAAATCCCAGAAGGCCAGGTTGACGAATTGGGTCTTGGTCTTGTCGGTAGCTTTGGTTCTCATAAACTTGGTAAAGGTAGTAAGAAAAGTGTCAATCATGATCCGTGGCAAGTACATGAATCTAATACTGTGAAGGTAGAAGAAAAAACTGCACTGACCCTCACCGCTACGAAGGAAAAAGACAAGGTTTCCGGAGTCACGATTCCTTCGAGTGTTACACCCCTAACGCCCTTCCCTAAGACTGGATCTCAGTTGAAAAAAAATACCCAAGTTCTCCAAAAGACAGTTTCCCATTCGCTTAAGACTTCTTTACCCACCAAACCAAGTCAACATATTCAGAAAGTGTGCTTTAAGGACAAGATCGAGGAAAGGCCTGCCCCTTTATTGGAGCCTGTGGCTAATGGTCGGGAGACCAAGGTTGGAGAAGCTGACTTCCCCCCGCATCTTATCCCAGAAAACCACTGTAGTAGCAACCAAGAGGTCACCAAGTCATGGTCTCCTGCATTTAGAAGTGGTGAGTTATTGCTGCTTTGAAACCAATATCATACATCCAATATTTATGCTTGAGATCATCAGTAAAATTATTGTAAAATCTTCAGTAAAATAAAAAATTCATTGTTTCAATATAATTTAGAAAGGAAGTGATAGGCATATTATACACCTCAATATTGATTTCATCTTTATTATTTATTTAAAATCAGGGCCTAATTCTTTGCTCGTAAAATATTTGCATCATTTAAGCTGCATTGTATTAAATTTCAATCAAGAAGGATTAATTTTAAACTTTTATTACTGTGAGTTTATTGGAAATTGATAATCCATGGTTTTATACACATTTCAGATTTTGATTCTTTCCATGCAGTGTGGGAAAACTAATTATTATGATATTCTTATAGGAGGTGCAGGCACAGGAGGAATTTTACCATTTTTGAAAGGTTTGAAACGAGACTCTGATTCGGATAGGGCTTTAGAGAAGAGCTTTAATTCATATTGGAGTCAAGCAGAACCCTACTGCTCCCTCTGCACCGTATTTTCCCTTCACAAGGTAATTTGATTATATTTTTCAAACTTTTTAAATTAAAAATTAATTAAATAGAGTGTTTCAATTTATTTTGCTAATGTATATTATTGTCAGAAATTTTTTCTATGCAATAGATTTTTATTCGATGGCTGATTCTTTTATTTTAGTTATCTTAAGACACTTCAGGTTAACTTTGCCTGATGTTAATTTTCAAATTTATGTTTATTCTTTCAACATGCTTTGTTTAATTTGCTCCAATACATAAAATCAAAAATATTTTCTCGGTTTCTATTACATCAGGATCACTGTAGAACATAGTGTAAAACATAATTTATACACTAATATAATATTCTTGCATTATTTATAAATTCAGAGCTGCATACCTGAGCCCATGCCCCCTGGTTGGAGGAGTGCTGCAAATGGGAAGAGTTCAAAACCAACAAAAAGTCATACCTGGCTTACTCCATCATGTTTCGCAAAGCGGAAACAATGCAAGGTATGTATGCTTGGGAGTGAGTAGATGCTATCTTATGTGAATCAAATGGCCTAGCCTCTGATTTGCCGTGACCATTTTTCCCACATCATTGTAAATATATTTCTACACAAAAGAAAATTATGTACTGCCCACAAAGATTACAAAAACAACCCAGGTGTTAAAGCACTTCCAAATAAAATTTCTTAATCAAGTTTTTCACGATTATGTTTTGTAGAATTCAGGTCTATTGGTTTCATGCTGTATAAATTATTCCACTCTACAGACAGATCTCCAATCAGAAAGCACAGCAGGAGAGGTGACTTCTGGTGTATCTTCAATTCTTACTTGTTGTGACTGTGGGGTTTGCATTCATGCTTCATGTTATGGAGTCACTCTCCTTCCACCTGAGCTTCAGGACTGGAGATGTGACAAATGTCGAGCTGGCATGTATCAAGCTGTAAGTATAAATAAAATAATATACCTTTGCTGAAGTTTCTTACTCCTTTTTATTTTTCGGATACATACATTTCCAGGACAATTCTTGAACACAAGCAGTAGTTTCCCTGTAACCTTCATCATTCAAAAAACCTATTATCATATGTAAACAAAATATTTTTGTGTCAATAATTTCAGTATTAAACTTTATTATGTGATCTTCTATTTATATTTTGTTATAGTCTTGATTTTTATAATGATTGATCATTTATGAAGGCAGATCTCTTAAGCCCTAGTCAATTAGAATGTTGTAATTTCTTTGTCTCTGGTTGTCAATCATAATTTTTGTTTTCCATTCCTCTATGTTCCTTGCCATTCTTTTCATTTCCTTGTATCCTTTTTTCTCTGACATCTTCCATGATTTACAAAAAAAAGCTATACTCTAGGTCTTCCAATGCCTTCCATTAAATTGATAGTAAAATTGTTTCTATAAATATGCCCTATACAGTTTCACCTCCTTTGTTTCAAGGTGTCTAATGACAGTTTTTTCCATTACTTTTTTTGGAACCTCTTTGGTACCTATTTTATCTTTCCATCATATTCCTTCTGTTACTCTCAAGACCATATTTCAGAGGCCTCTTATTTCCTGCTTTTCTCATCTATTCATGGACCATGTTTCTGATTCATATAGGTCTATATTCTATTTGAAGCTTTTTAGAAATCTCTATTTAATCAAATGCCAATACATACAGATGATAATTTTTTTAAATTATGGAGCCTCATTGTGTATTGGCTTCCCCAATACTTATATTCTCTGTCCTATTTGCCGAAGTATATTAGTTCTGTCTTCTTTTTACTTATCTTCAGTTTGTAACGTTATTGTAGTTATTTTGTGTAAATATTTTATGAAAGATTTCATAATTAAAGCATTTCAAATTGAAAATCTTAATTTCATACATTGTAATAAAGTGCAATTTATTCATTTTGTTCCCTCAGTTTTGTTAACGATACTTAATAATATTGCTCATTTATAGTGGTGTTGCCTCTGCCTATGGAGAGGTGGTGCATTGAAAAGAACAAGTGATGGACGATGGGCCCACTTGTTATGTTCTCTTCTTTCGCCTGGTGTTTCCTTCCGAGATGTACGTTGTAAGGAACCAATTCATGTGCCAATTGGGATGGATAGGCCACCAACACAGCCCCATCAACCAATGCTTCAACTTCAGTCTACACAGCAGATCTCCAATCCTCCCCAAACAGAAATGGCTTCGCCAGCGTTACCCTCTTCTCCTACACATGTAAGTGACATTTATGTAAGGAATAAGTACATATTTCTTGGTTGTCAAGGTAAACCAACCAGATCTCACATTTCAAAGTTTTCTATTTAAATTTGTATTGGCTATTTGCCACCTGTTGTAGTTTACTCTTTAGAATACTGATTGCTTCCTACTCCTAAATAATTGTATTATATTATATTTCATTGTTGTATTATAAATAACAATTTCCAGTTAGGTCACCTAGTGACTAGATGAAAAATGTAACTAATAGACATTCATATATAGAAACAGTAGAACTTTCATATGGCAATGGAAATATAATGTATTATGCAGTGATTCTTTCAGTTAGGCTAAATAATCTAGTTAACTAGTAAATCAACAATTTCTCTTACAAACTTCACACTTTTTAGTGAAGAAGAGAACCAATGTTTTAATGGATGATTCAAACTTTCTTCGAGGTGATCTAATTAAACATCTGTGTTTCTCTTTGGTATCTAGTTTGAAACGCTTAAGTATTTTCTTGAATACACTTCACTGATGTAAAAGAAGGTCCCTCCATATTGTAATTTCTAGGGAGTTGTAAATCCTTATCTTAATTTTAAGTCTCACTACTGTCAGTCTCTACCCTTTTGAAAGACTTAAGGAGCATCAACTGCTCCTTTGCTCTTTTGGGAAAACCTGCAGTAACATCTGTATGGTGCTACAATGTGATAACATGTTTAAAAAAAGATAATAGTCCATTCATAACAAATTGGCATTTTAAAAATAATTACTATATCCCATTCCAAAAACATTTGGGGTCCAGCGATGCCTCTGAACATCTGCTGTGTGAATTATTACATGCCAATGCATTTAGTACTAGGTGGATTCTGCCCTCACTTAGGAAACCAACCTTATGCTATAAGACTGTTTTTTTATTCTAAAAACCACTAAATATGTAGAATACGAGGGCTTTTATGCCTGTAAGCATCCATTTAAGGTAATGCTAAAAGCACAAGCTTGGAGAACAAGACAAATGAACACATTAATTGCAGCTCAAGAAATGGAAACTGTCAGGATTATTATAGGAATTATGAAAAAATGATATAGGTACATGAACAGATACTAAATTCACTCAAGACTAAAATGAGACTTCATTAGAAATAAAGAATTTTTATATGTAATTTGAAGTAATCAAATACGTGCATCTAAATGCAGATTTTTAATTTTTATTTCCTCAAATTAGAACCATAAACACTCCACATACTACCAGCCATATGTTTTTGTTAAAGTATTTACCTCATTAGGTAATATTGAAAACTATAAAATAAAACTTGAGCATTGCAAACTTGGAAAAAAATTGCCTTTGTAGGTCTTCACACACCCTACCTCCATTGAGTTGTCAGTAAAAGTGTAAAGATAAATATGGAGAACCAATATCATGTAAATATCTGTTAAAAATATTTTTCTTTGTCTTCATTTACAGACATGCGAATTGTGTAAATGTGTGGAAGGGTCCTGCATCCCCTGTAGCTACAAAGGTAAATGCTGTTCATATTTCCATCCCATGTGTGCCCTGATTGCTGGAGGCCGTTTTACCATGATGGAAGAGGATGAGAGCACCAACAAAAATGCAGAATTTCACATCACTTGCGCAAGACATCTACCCAGCCGTGTAAGATGATGATGATTTCAATGTTCTCTATCAAAGAGTTGCTTTGGGTTTTCCTTGCAGGGAACCTGGTGTTCATACTCTTTTATGTAAATATCGTCTTACATAAGTAGTGAAATGGTTTCAACCGACTTTTTATGAGCGTCATTTGGTATGACTTTATCATACGGCTTCAAATTATGTATCATTATGGTTATAGAAACAAAACACTTTGTAATTCCTCATAAATTTATTAATACGACCCATGTTTCGTCATAGGATGACATCATCAGGTGCCATCGCCTTCTTTTTTCAAAGGGTGTTCTTTCTATGACCATGGAGCAGTTCTACCAAGTCACACCAGAAACCAATACCATTATGTATCAATATTTCATGATAGAATTTTGATAGCTAGAAGAAGAATCAAATCTACTTATTAAAAATTAAATATCAATAACTGATTTTTCTTGAATTGATTCTTCATTGTAATTTTAAATGAAGCGAGTGTTGAATCTTTGTCCTTCATTTACTGTATTTCAAATCTATTATAATAATTGATGAAATCTTTACTTTGCTGGAATATGGCTAAATGTCACTTGGGAAAGAAAGAAAGACGAGAGAAAGGTGATATGTTGGACAAGGACAGAGAAAGATGAAATGTAGCAAGACCTTTATTTTTAGCTAATTTTACGTTGGTACCCTTTGGCTGATATGTTGATGATTTGATCTTATCTCTCCCCATCAGTTATTATTATAATATATGGGCGGATGACCTGCATTGGAAATATTACAAGATACATATTCCTTTTATACATTATATAGCTGTTTTAATGCAGTGTAGGTGTGAAATTATCAATTTATAAATCTCTTGAACAACGAAGAGATGTATAAATTATACTCACAGAATTCACCAAGGTGCTATTATTCTCTAGTATAATAATGGTAATTGATTAATTCTTTCCGACCCCTCCCCACGAACATAGAGCATATCAGATAAAATTAATTTAAATATCATAAAAATATGGTATATCATTTATATTTGCTGCAAAAATTTATCATTAATAAAATGAATACAGTTTTCAAATGAGAATCTTCACCATTGTAAGACAAAGCCTCTGCCACTACCAAGACATTTTTTGCTTATTGCAATTCATCTTTAATCAAGTATGTTGTTAACTAAGCCCATTGTTAACCAATGCACTGGTGTATACAGAATCAGTAGGTGGTGAGTTGGCCTAAAATAAAATTCATTGTTGCTGTGACAAATAAGGTGGATGACAGTCAAAAATAAAAGAGGTATAATGACATTGTAGAGAGATGGGAAAAGTAAAGAGGTTGTGGTTCATGTGAGAGAAGGTTGGGGTGAGGAAGGGGTGTGAGGGTCTATGTTGGTTATTAAGTGGGCTGAGAGTAAGATGAATAGAAAATGAAAAAAATAAGATCATCGTGGAGGTGTGAACTTGAATCAACTGGTGCTCTAAAGATTTCCATATTCTCGAGTGCATTCATTTTTAGACCTTTGTGAGTAGTATGTAAATTTCAGATACAAAAATTCAAATTCAAAACACGTTTATTTTCCATGTTTTGTATACAGGAATACATACAAAAATGGTTTAATGTAGGCTATTCGTACATGGAGCCCTGCTTTAGGTATTTAACCTCTTGAGGGCTAGATGATACATTGATAAAAAAAGAAAAAATATTGCAAGCTATTTTCACATTTCTTAATTTAATTTTCTCGGGGGTAATTCGACCTGGAATTTGCCCCTAGGAGGGAGGGAAACTCGAGGAAAACCTCGTCCAGATACAAAATCACTCGTATTGTTAATAAAGACTGTGGAAAAATATGTTGTTCTACCTTCGTTAAGGCCACCTTGCATGGTGCATGCATGTATGACGGAATCCAGTGATGAAAATTTGCCTTACACCGTGCACATGCCTGGGTAGTAAAGATCGTATACTGGTACCTGTCTGTTACTGCCGTTTTGACAATGCAACCAACTGCGCCGAAGTTTTACACGTCACTGGAATACCAACCCTTAAATAAAATACTACTTTCTGCTTCTATATTTCCAATTGTTCGTCTCCCAAGCTTCGAAGCGGTATCTCCATATTTCACGTAACAAATATGGCCAACGAGCACTGATCATACATGCATTTTAAAATAGGAGATGTTTTACTTTTCCCGTGCATGATCCCGCATTTTGGGAGATAACGTTTCCAATGATATCATGCACCATGTACGGTGGTCTTTATAGATTTAAGCAACTTCCATTCAGTGAAGCATGAAAATATAAAATTCAATCGTAGTAATTCAGTTTTGTTCACAAGGGTATAGGTATAAATTATGAATCATAAAATACATGTTTGAGTTTCAGTGTGTATTGCGTTAAGCACTACAGTTTTTGAACCATTCACTTATCAAAACATTTTCTTTTGCAGGAGCAAGTGGACCCTTTGTCTGAGGGTGAGCGTGTTTGGGGCAGGAAGAGTAACGATCGCCTATATCCTGGTCGAGTATCGTGGGACTGGGTAGTACCAGCCCTCTGCTGTTGGGTATCATACAGTGATGGTTCAATTGGTCCCAATCTTCCCCCTAGCTCTATTCAGGTATGAATATTTATTCTTGAAAAATTTTAATTTGAAAATGAATTATGCACTTTATTTTTAAGATTAAATCCCAAGCCATGCAATCATAAATTACTATTTCTGTAAATATATTTATCAGTGGCTGTCTGATTTATTCTGGGGGTAGCTGCTGTGGTAAAGGTTGCAGGTTAGAGTCCTGCCCTGGGCGTGGATCATGTGTTTGTCCAATAAGGCTCTTTGTTTAATTTGAAGAGGTGCTAAATATTCATTGACACACCATATAAACTTAAAATAATACTGTGATTTATTGATTTGAAAGCATGAGTTAAAATTATTTCCTCAAATCATGGTAGTCTGTGTGATATGTGTTAGATTTTTATGACCTTGGCACTGTGAAAGTTTTGGTGCTATCCAATAAACTATGTTAGATCCTAAAGGTCATCATTTTTGTCACTATTTTATTAATTAGTTTTTCAGTTATTTTCAAGTAGATCAATGTTTTGAATTCAATCTAGATAAAATATAATTTGCAAGGCTTCTTTTATGTGTTTAAGTGGCTTTGGTCAATGTTCTTATGGACTGTTCCACGCAATGTCAATGTGTCACATATATCTCAATGTTTTACATCATATGAACAAAGGGCAATAATTGAATTTTTAAAGAATAATTTGGAGATATATAAATCACTCTGGTAATGTTCCAGTTTCATTCACCGACACGAAATATTGGCATGCCCACATTTACGCAAAAGCAGGGAGTACTGACCATCGAATTTTCTGTTACTTCTTACTTCCTTCCTATCCGAATTGTTGTTCAATGACATTACTATCCCTTAAGGCCTGTTTACACGATGCATTTATTGCTCATTTAATTGTGTGAATATATGCAAGTTTCAAAATTCGACGTATAAACATGAAAAATTGCACGAATGCTGGATCGACAGCTCAAAAAATAGCCCCTGTTCTAATCGCATTTGACTGCACGAATATATGTTGCAATTAAATGAGCAATAAATGCATCGTATAAACAGGCCTTTACACCCTATGTCCAATCGACAACCTATGACCATGGTATTTTCCATGACCACCAGGTAGTGGTCACCAATACTATACCCACACCAAGGTAACTCTTGTAGTGATTCAATTAGTTCTTGTCAAACAAGGATATACTCAATGTGGCTTTCTTTTGGGATCTGCCATGTGAATCCTCCACATATATATTGGTGAGAGATTGTTTGAGGGTGCATTCCAATTAGTGCATCAATTGCATGAGACCATTCCAAATTGATCTCCTAAGTGCTTCAAAGTGGCCCTAGAGCAAGTGTAATGTCCGCTTCACCTGCATCAAGAATTCTTGACGCAGTTGATACGTGTGGTGTGAGAGGCATTAATTTGAAAGTAGGAGCTTTAGCAAGAGCTGAAAGAAATTTGTGCCAGAGACAAAATTTTAGTCTCTCCCTCCCGGTCTGACCTTCAACTAATACCATTAATACCTTTTCCTGCATTGTCTACAAGTCTAGCTCACTGCTCCTATAGCACCAGGAAATGACAGACTGGAGCACATATTCCAAGATAAGTTGTTCAGTCATTCCCCAGGAAAGTCTGTGGCATAAAATCACAGTCTCTTCGTGTAAAAACACCACAAAGTCTCTCAGGCCTTTGGCATAAAATCAGTCTCCTCAAGTAAAATCACCACAAAGTCTCTCATAAAGCCTTCCTTACAATGTAGATTCGTGAGTAATGACAATGTAATGCGTGGTTGAATCCTACGAGTTATGCAACCCTGCCATCGACTACAGAAAAAATATACTCGCTATAGCGATAGTGCAGATATGACCACTCGTAATAAGCGGTGGAACTCCCTATGTTTTAACTCCCTGTTATGGACCAACCAATGCAAAATGATCACTTGCTATAGCGATACTCTCATTATAAGCCATACTTGCTATAGCGGACTTCTACTGTACTTTAATCAATGACTGCCATAAAAATCGACGTAAATATTCCCGATTTTGTTGCAGTGTCATTAAGTTCTGTGGTTTTTTTTTGTAAAAACGAAAGGCTACTTCCGCCGGGGACCAAAAAGGCTTTTCGTAAAATCGTTATATCAAATTTACATAGTATCAAATAATAACTCCATAAGAATACATAGAGGGATGGTCGGGACCACTTCATTACTTGCATAAACTCAAATTTTTAGTAAAATTGGAATAAGTAAAATCGAGATTTTACTGTATTGACACCAGTGATACCCAATTACCCACGAGCATGGAATACAGTAGACCCCCAGTGTCTTTTCCTGGGTGGCTTGGTGTGGTCTCTATGACCACCCATAATAAAGTACATGTACATACACACTTGAATAAGTGATATACACAATGCATTAAAATTGAAAAATGACAAAAAATGATATAATTAAAAAATTCCAGGTGGAAGGGCAAATATCGATGAAATATCGATCATAAATACTTATACCTTTACTTCACCATTTTCTCATTCAATATTCCTTGTCTCATCACCGTGTCACTGTACGTTTCAAATGTGCTCAATTTCTTTTTATACAGTCGCTTTAACAAAATATGGTTTAATGTAGTGAGAGGTGAGAGAATGGTGACACATCACCTGACCTGCAGAAAGTGTGTGTCAAAGTCCTGACTTTATGCTGTTAGGTACCCATCCCTTTGGCAGATACTTTGCCGATTTGTCACTTATCCTGGCCACAGTCACGATAATAATATATGGGCGGATGTCCTGCATAGGAATTAATATGTGAAACATATTCCTATTATACATTTTTCTGCTTATTTAGTTTACAATTGCCCACCCACAGTACTACGTGGCAAATTATGGTGGATAGTATAACATTTTGTTTACTAACAACAATGAAACACACACATCCATTTCCTACATGGAGATTGAAAATTTTTGGCAGTTGTTTTAATACAATGTACGTATGACATGACACACTTATAAATCTCTTGAACATCATAGAGACATAAATTATGCCAACAGAATTTAATGTACATATCTATATCTACCTACCTTTAGACTAAACAAATCATTTTGTGAGAATTTGGCTGCTTTTTACATGCATTCCATTGGTATAATTTAAATCTCTTTGATGTTTAAGAGATGTAATAATGTATCATGCTATAACTACATCGTATTAAACTGTATAATGTATCAAATAATATTTCCATTTCAGGTCACCCGCCCATATATTATTATAATATACTGTGGGCAAGATAAACATCAAATCATCAAAGTATCTGCCAAAGGGATATGTACCAACATAAAATAAGCTTAAAAAAGTGTATGTTACAATGAACCATTCTGTTGGCTCAGGTAGCTTTAAATCATTCTCTCAATTTACATGACATTTAAACCTATTCTGGCAAAGCATTTATACAAAAAGAATTTGACCACAGTTGACGTGCATTGTAATATGGTGATGATCCAAGGAATACTGAATCATTTAATGGTGAAGAACCCAACATTTCAACAATCTGTCGCTTCCTACAATATTTAATCATATTCCAGCAAAGTGATGATAAATTCTTCCACTGGCAATCATTTTCAAACCTAATTTCGCTTCCAGGACAAGAGGAACTCTGACTAAATAAATAACAAATTTTTAAAGTATGATGTTGGTGATACTGGACAGGAAGGGAGAGTAGTGGCCAAAGCAAACTTGGAGTGTGAAGAGAGGTCAAGGAAGAAGAGATGGTGGCATCCGGGGGGATATCAATGACATTTGAGGTGATTGATATGATGTCGGGAACATAAGGGTTTTTTTGTGGTTAACACCACAACAACTGGTGTAGAGTAACTTATGGCCACGATTACCCAAATGTGACTGGACTTTGAGAAACATTCCATTTATAGGACTACTGTCATCCTCGCCTGCTTAGCCAGTGGTATGGCCAGCTGGATGACAGTAGACCCTTCAATGTTATCTGGCTGAAACTCCAAGAATACTGGTGTAATAGTGGTCACATGCAGGTCCCTACACCATCTGTTGTTGTAGTCATCACAATAAACCTGTTATGCACCACCTTAGTTATATATATCAACTCATGAGTAACACTTGACAATCCTTCTTGAAACTGGTTAAGCCAATAATAGATTCATATGAAACTAAAAAATAGATTTTATTATTGGAAATGGAATTGCACAATTAGTAAAGTTACTTTAAAAAATTATAGAATTCCACTAAGTGATATCCTCCTCAGTGAGTTTTAAAGTTATTGAGGCTAAGTTAAATAGAATTACAGAAATATTCATAAGGAAAACATGAAGTTTCGAGTACTTTCATGAAATAATGAAAGATCTCAATTACTACTTGCATCTAACTACTGTTCCTTGAAAATAACAAGTGTGCCATTGAATTAATTGTAAAAAGGTTTAAAGGGATGAATGCTGAGGTGTATCCACAAATGTGTAATCTAACAAGGGAAGAGCTTCAATAGAAACAATGCATTTAATTTCTGAGTCTCAAGAATCATACTGAAAAAGTCACTTACAGAATAAATACACCCTCGGAGTACAGCCACACCAAGTGTTGAACGTCGAGCATCCATGCTTGGGCAGGAAGTCCATGAATCTGATGAAACATCGTACATGTCCACCGTGCGAACTCTTAATGAGCCATTGAAACCACCAACAGCATACACCTTCCCTCCAATCACAGCAAGACCTGCCCTGAATTTTTTTATGCTCTCAAATATTACTCAATATAGCCAACAATGAATATAAAATGAGGCTGCAACATCCAAAAAACATCTCATAAAAAATATCCCTGGTTAGATCAACTAAGAAAATAGTCCAACAGTGATTATTCTGTGTGAAATGCAATATGTGTTATCTCCAGACATATTTTTATACTAAATTGGAGACTACAAGCCACAGTTTTTACTTTATCCATTAAATTGGTACATCATCTCCATAAGTGACTATGAAGTAGGAAATTCAGGGATAGCTCACCGATGCCAGGTGACTAAAATAGATAGGAATTTTCTGTGGATATACCAAGTATATTTCATAAAATACGATGCTAAATTGCCATAAACATTTCAGGAGCTATACTTACAAGTAACGCAAAAGCACAGTTCTTTCTCACGACAGAGATATATGAGAAATGCTTCTGAAGTGACAAGATTAATTCTCAGCCTCTCAATCTCGTTTCCTCAGTGCAGGATCTGGGTATTTTAACAGATAGTAAAATGAGCTACTTGGACCATATTCAATTGATTAAAACCAAAGCCATGTCCCTCTTAGGTCTCCTTTACCGCTTCACGGAGATCAATAGCACCCAAGCCCTACAATCTTACTTTACGGCATTCGTTCTTCCACTCACAGGATACTGCTCACCCTTATGGTCTATCGCTGCTCCAACTAACCTGCTCCAGCGTAACCAGTTTCTTTTCTAAAATAGTAAAATACAGAGTTTTCCACTTAAACAACATGCCCTCTGATACGATCTTATCTTCCCTATCCATCCCCAATCCCTCCAATCAGAGAAACAAAACTGACTTAAAATTTATTTACAATATTCTTAATGCAAATATTGATTGTCCTGAGTTGCTTTCCACCATTAATTTCAGAGTTCCTTGTTGATCCACACGAACGCACTCATTACTCCATATGCCTATACCTAGACTATCCCTTATCAAGCGCTCCCTTCACTACTGCCTCTCCTCACTTCTCAATTCTCCTCAATCAATGATAACATTGATCCCTTTTTGCTCTCTTCCAACTCATTCATCAATCTTGCCATGCCATTTTTCGGCAAAAAACTAAACCTCTCCCTCTCTTCTCCCTAACTACCTGTGCTTAATTGGTTTTGTTGCTTATTTGTATCATGTACTCTTGTTATGTTGTTTGTTTACATCTAACATTACGTGTTCATTGTTACTGCGACACTGTAAACTGGCAGAAATGCTGTGTGTGTGCAATTACTTAAAAAATAAATAAAGATTATCATTAGTGTTTTAATGATAACACTATCATGGTTTCTGTGAAATTACCAAAAATTCACAATTACTAAAAATTTGCTTTACAGACCACACCTGTAAAGCAAAATCAAATGGTGTGGCCAAGAGGAAACTCTCATTAAAAGGCATTAAAAATTGACAATTTTTAAGGATTTACTTCAAGGAATATATTGAAATTAGGTTTTTTAGCTTCATTATCACTGTATTTTAAAATTTCACCTATGATTTTTTGTGTAACCACTGTAAAATAGTGATGGTATTCCAAAAGAGACATAATTTATGAAAAAACGTTTGGAAGATTTGTTTAGAAACAAAATAATTACTAACCGACACCTCCTATTTGGCATTTCAGAAACTTGATACCACCGTTCTTCTTTAAAATCATAACATTCTACGCTACGAATTGCCTTTGGGGCCTGACCACCTGCAACCAGCAACACCTAATTTAATAAAAAGACAATATTATATAAACAAATAGAAATTCCATTAATGAAAGCCCATTCTTTCCAGCGAGATTACCTTAGGTAAACCAACAGGCTGACGAGGAATAGTATTCTTCATTTCAACAGTAATGTCCTTATCTCCCTTGGCTTCAAGTAATTGATAAATTAATGCTTTGACCAAAAAATCTTTACCTAAAAAGAAAGTTGATAATCACTTAATAAGTTCTGTCTTTTTTATTAAGCTAATAAAAATATTTTCTAGTGAATCAATCACTTACATTGTATATTAGCTTCCATCAATGGCTCCACCCTAACTCGCTGAACTAAAAATTCATGAGAAAGAAGTGGAAATCGCACATGTTGCATTAATTCTGCTAAATACTGCTTCCTTTCATCAAGATCATGCCGAAACCATGTGACAATGCATTCAAAGACCTTGAAAATAAGATTTGTCATTTACTTTGATAAATCATTTATGAATATAGAAAGCTTGAGGAAAGGAAAATTTAAATATGAGAATTACAAGCAGAGTAATTGGTAACAAAAACATTGGAAAGGGTGGTGGCAAGAATGAAATATCACAGAAAACTAAGAATCATGGGCAATATAACTGTACAAGGAATGTGATAAAATCATTTTAATGACCTAAATATCTAAACTGGCACATATAAATTAATTCAAAAACCATTTATTTAGGCAATATTTTCAATGGTAATAAAAGAGCATAGTAATAAGAAAATGAGAAGAAGTTCATGACAATTTAGTGCTTACAAAGAACCTTTTTTTAGGAAATAGAAGATGAATCCAAAAATTGATAGGACAAGTCGTCAGTAGTTCAGGAACTTGGTCTTTAAAAGTAGACAATAAGATAAAAGAAAAATTTAAAGGTTCTTCAGATGTTGGTGCACTTGATTTGGAAATTGAAGAGAAAGATGATACATAAGATTGAAGAATGGTATGGTGGGCGAAAGTGTTCTTGAATTCTACTCAAAGGACAGAAATATGAATGACAGAGATATAAAAAAGAAATCTGACAAGACAGTAATAGAAGGTAGAATGGTGAACTGAGTTACCCAAGAACAATAAATGCATTCACCTGACATAAAAAGATGTTGAAGGTCATTAGATGAGAAGAATTATTTGAAAGTACATATGATGAATAATGTAGAAAACGCATTACCAGAGAAATACTGAACTAACTGAAAGTCTACAACACCCAGTAATATTTAAAAATTCATTTCTTCTGGTTTTTTTCAGTGTCTGTCCATACTGAAACTGTTCTCCCCACAATATGGACAGACATGGAAAAAACCCTGGAAGAAATTAATTTTTAAATCCAAGAACCCAGTAATATTATTCAATCTTCGTCTTATCAGTACATTACCAGTAACATATCTAAGAGGAAATATGCTTTTTTAAGGGACTTAAAAGGTCAAAAGAAGTAAACAACAATACATAAACTATGTATTTATTTGTCAAAGTGATTGCTCTTAATAGAAGCTGATATTAAATAAGTTGCAATTTCATAAGTTATCCAAAACATACCAAAGCAATTTCTGGCAATGGTGAAAATTTAGTAAGTAATTTTCATCTTGAAAAAGTTCATTCATATCAATTAAAATACCTAAAGCATTTGACACCTAGTGCTTCAGTACAAATAGTTGAGGTTTTTTTACAGATAAAAATAATTCATATTCAGATAATATATATTTTTATTGATAAGGCTATATGGTCATTGAATGAATGCATAGTGTGCCATTGTATTATGCCATGGATGATTTATTAATTCAATACTATTGTTGCCTATGAATTCAAAAATGTGGTTTCATGCTGCCGTTTCCAAAGAACAAGTGCGTAAGGGGCATAATTAAGCAATAGTATTCTACTGTGTTTATCAGTATTTAAAGTACCTCTTATATTTAATAGAAATCCTTCATAAAGTAACCTTATGTGTAATTTTATTGGAACTTCAAGCCATGCAAAAGTATAATTCCTAGTGTAAGTTTAAAAAAAACATACTCTTATAGCATACATACTATTTAAAACATAAAGGAGTACTAAGTGCTGCAACATTTAGTGTCATTTAATTGGAGTCAATTACTTAACCATATATTTTTACTATCACACCATTTACTTCCTTATCAATATTTTAAAACCTAAAGGAGCTAACCTTTTCTTCAGAAGATACAGTAAGTCTATCACTGCTAACAAGTTTTAGGACTTGTTGTGATGAGAGACTGAGAAACTCTTCACATTCCACCACTTCCCTAAAATAAATAAAAAGTACATAATGAGTACATCTACAAAGTAATTGAATAAAAATCTAAAAATACTGAATCACAAAAAGGACTAATAAATTTACTTTCTGACATACATAAAATGCTGTTCAGTGTATGTTTCAGCCCGCTGCAATAATTCACTACAACCATGTAAATCTGCAAAAGCTCTAATTCCAAGGCAATTGGTGGGATGGAGTTGTGCTTGCAAAAATTCACAACATGCATCACTAACATCTTTCAGTTGTAACAGCTTTGCAGCTGGTAAAAGAATCTGTAAAGAAATTAATGACCGATATATCATATTAGATTTCAGGTGCAAAAATGTGGTGATACAAGTATTTGTTCAGGACAAATACAATTCACTGTGAAGCCATGTACTAACCAACTACTCACACAACAAATACTGATCTCAAAAATCTTCATGTTTAGTCCACCAAAAATGACCCATCATGGATATTTCCATTTTTTACAAGCATACATGTTTCATCAACATTAATAAAAATGAAATATTTTCCCTTTTTTATTGTAAATTTGGAAATATTTTCTCTATAATTGAGACTTTACTTCCCACATTTAAATGTATTTCTCATGTATTTTTCTAATTTTACTTACAAGTTTTCAAAAGTTCAGAAGTTCAAATATGGCTAGAATTTCTCTGAGCATCATTCCATGAAAAAATTTTTTAGTATGTTAATTTGTTCCAAAATTATAATATGATCCCTTCACCATTGTCGAATAATTGAGGCAACTTAGCTCAGGAAGTGTCATGTTCCATTGTTCATGTTTAATTTGTGGTATGATGAAATCTATTCCTCTGGGATTCCAATACACGGGTATTATAACCTCAAGGGAATGATGACTGGTTTCTCTAAGCATTCACATTCAAGCCATTCCTCCTCAAGATGATCTTTAAAATGGCATCTCATCAGCAAATCCAACCACCAATAAAAAAAACCAAATGGAATGAATCTCAGACCTAGCTTATGACACTTATCAAAACTTCTGACAACTAAATTGCCATCCAAGTTATAAAAAAAAGTATTTTGGAAAAGGACAAGGGTTGGGTTCAAAAGCCTGGGGGGAAAGGGGGGGGAAATTCACCATCTAGCAGCAATGGGACAGGAGGTTCAACACAATGAGTTCCTCATTGGGACAAACCTGCAAAACTAACAGGGTGAATGAGAAGGCACACTATAAATAAATTAGTAGGGAAGGGGAAGAAAAAATATACATCACGGATTTGCTGAATTTGTTCTGCATGGAAACTTGGTATATCTGTACATTCTGCATGGTCCCTCAGAATAAGGATGAATTTTTTATGGAATATGATATAAAAAACAAATATTAGGACCTCTGGTAAATAAAATTTTTTAAAAGTTCATTAAAATTGGCTAAGATTTAGGAATGTACATATAAGATAGATTAGGCTAGATTTTAGTACAGTAATGTGCACGTTAGGAAATCACTTAAATGCCATGTGCTACAGGATTAGGTTGGAATTAAATAGTTGGTCATCAACATATAAGGATGATAATGAAATGAATAAAGAATAAGCTCTACCATTTCAGGTTTAATATAGCCAAATGAATCTATAAAGCACTTTTACATGAAAACTTTAGACATAAGATGCAGATTATACCTCCAGCAAATCACCAGGCAGAAGAACAAGGTCTTTTACCTGATAATGACTCAGTGACTTGCAATGTGCTTCATTATATTTTTAAGTGCTATAATTTTTATTCATTAAGTGTCAAGAACCTAAAAAAAATCACAATAAAATACAAAAGGAAAAACAAAATTTATTAGGAAAAAAATGTATTAATATAAAGTAACTAAAATCAGTCAGATTTGCTGATGGCCAAGCCTTAGTTAGTAATTCAGGAAAGGACTGTAGACCATGTCGAGTACTTTACAGGACCAGTGTGAGAAGTTTGGGATGAAATTAAAAAAGAGAAAATGATAGTAATGAGATTATTGAGAAGTAAGAAGGCTAGGCTAAATATAATACTAGAAGGCGGAAGTAGGTACAATACTAGAAGGTACTAGAACATGTAGAAAAGTTTACTTATTTGGAAAGCATCATAGAGGAAAATGGATGGAGTTGCATGGATATTTGACAAAGAATTGCATTAACAAAAAGAGGCCTTTGCAAGAGGGAAGGAGGTGATGAGAGGGGACTAAATAAAAAACTGAAGAAAAGATTAGTGCAAACCCTCATATGGAGATTAGCATTATATAGATACGAAACCTAGTCCATGAGGAAGGATGATGAGGATAGATTGGAGGTTTTAGAGATGTGGGTTTGGCAAAGGATGGAGAGGGTGAGGAGAATGGAGAAGAGGACTAATGAAGATGTGCTAAGAATGGCAGTGGAAGACAGGCGATTGCCTGTCTTCCACTGCCTGCGAATCTAAAAAAGTTAGGAAAGATGGATGCGAGGGCTAGAATGATAGCTGATGGAAAGTATGCAGATTTAAGATGGATACAGTTAAGATAAAGCGGTAAGATCTAACCAGAGACTCATCAAAAACCTACTTAAGTGGTAGATTACCCTTCAATCAAAGTATAAACGCTTTTAAAAATGATGAACTGATTAGTTTTTTTTATCAATGCCAAAATTAAGAAAATATTGCAAATTTATTTTTAACCACCCACTTGTCACGTGTAATTATTGTGGTGTAATCTAAATACATTTGTATACAACAGCAATCCATAAAGTTTACAAAATACTAGATAAGGTACCAATATAAAAGTAAATACAAAATAATTTCACTCCATACATTAAATTGTCACCGTATGCAGTCGCCCTATTTTTCATAAGGACATTAATTTAATGGTCATGGTGATTAAGTAATTTTAATAAATATTTCAAAGCTCTGATATCAAAGTGCCGTCTTAGAGAAAATAAGAAAACAAAATGAAACCATTTTATAAATAGCTGAAATGACGGAGGCTAAATCCTTTAAACAGCGATCTAATATTTGCTACGGATGGGTGAAGTGTTTATAGTTTTCGGGCATTTAAAATTCGATGCCCATTATCAAACTAGTTCATTGTAATTTCCTAAAATAAATCAAATGAATTACAATTATAATTGCACGTTAAGGGTTGAAATGGGTAAAAAAACAATGTCTGAGAATCTTCAAACTGCCATTTTAAGAACTACAGATATTAGGCCTCAGCAATCCCACTTATTTCCATGGGAAATCATAACTCCATAACAGCTATAACACAAAATAAAAATTGAAACTTGAATTGGAAGCAAGGAGTAGTGCACTAGAAATAAAACAAAGTAACTTTTGGTAGACTAGAACAAGTACTACTATATTTTATTATGCACATGGATCTTTCTTAAAACAAAGTGCTTACCTGTACATTATCCTCCGTTACATGAACTTCAGAAGAATATATATAATCCACCAGTAACTTCAGGGCCTGGGGTTCAATGTCTTGAAAAGCAAGTCTACCCAAACTTTGATCTTCTCTGATAGTAAACCGGTCAAAGAAATATGGACTACAAGCAGCCAGCAACGTTTTATGAGCAGGAATTTCCATTCCATTATTTACTAGAGTAATGTCACATATTTGACTTTGTCTTCAAGTGAGTAAAAAGAGAATAAAGTGTAAGTCAAAAAAGAGGTTCTTAAATTTTTAATTCTAGGACATTTATATCAAGAAACTTTCAAATACATACTTTCTCATTAGATTCAATGCATCAAAGGCCCTATGGGTATGCCTATGGTTGCGATAAGGCGGTTTTTCTTTACCAGCGGATTGAGAATCATGCTTCTGTGAGCTTTCATCCAAAGAATTTTGACTTGCACATCTTAACAGCAAGTTACTGCAAATATTGAAAGGACCATAATATTTGTCTATTAATTCATAAATGTTGTTCAATAAATCATAAATAACATAGTACGAAACACTGACCTTCCTCTTTTCTCCAAAGGGCACTCGGGTGCAATCAAACGATTTGACTCCTCCATTCCTGGATATGTAATCACTTTAAAAAATTCTCGTCAATTGAAAGTGTACAAATGCAACTAAACTCATGCATAGGACACAGATGGGATACAAATCACTGAGAACCGGAATAGCTACTTCAAAGAGAAGCATTAGGTAAGTAATGTTACTTTAAACATTTTCAACGTCAGTTCAAATGAATGTAAAAAATGCAAATGATACAGGTGGAATATCTTTCCTACGTTCAATGTAGAAAGAACACCTTTGGACTTATGGAGCTCTTTGGAGAATTTGCAGTTGTCAAGGCCGATACAGCACACTTTTACGCTCAATTCTCAAAATTTCTGACATCTATGGTACTCGTAAACAGGGTTCGTAGACTCATTGTCATATGTTTACATTTTATATCAGAGGTGAAACTCAAAAAGTGTTTACTTCCAATATTACCTCGGTTTTCTCCGTCCGTGCCCCATTCCAAGAATTTAGTAATCAGTTCCTATAATACCTACGAGATGGCAGCAAACTGCTTTTGCGAATTCTTTCTATATAGACTTATTTTTATATATATAGCTATTGGGTCCTAATTACATAAGTCGAACTTCTGCGCGGATTTCGTACAAATGTATCTTGTTAAAGCACCTTAGTCAGTAATTTCTTATTTAGTTGTTAAACGGCCAATAATTCTAAGTCGAGTGATTCGAAGTTCACCTATGCCTTTTGCACAAGGAACCATTGTCCGGTATTCTCAAGTTGTTCCGCTCCGCGCTTTTTAATCAAATGCGAGATTGATCTGTAGAAGTGTTTTGAAGGGAGAATTTGTACCTTTGAGGCGTAAGATAATGCTAGCATTATTAAACTATATAAATTATGACACTTCCGATTATGCAAATTACACCGTGATAAAAAGTGCATAACTCCTCGGCGCTAAATTACGATTTTGACCGTAGACACATGTTATGACTACAAAATTTTAATATACAGAAAACTTCTGACCTGTGCACTTAAAGATCTAAATATGTCTATTTTTCATTAGATAGAATTCAAGTCACACATTAACCCTGATTGTTGTGAAAGGAATGAATAATTAGTAGGGCAATGAGGAACATTAAATATTGCAGGATTTCCATTGCAGGACTCACCCAAATAGATCTCAGTGTATTAAAATATGCATTGATACATAATCAAAGTACACCATCAACATTGAGATATTATCCGCCGCCATCCTTCACATGATACATTTTAAATAGATTTTTCCAAAAAACACACTAGTTCTAAAAATTATCTAATTCACCTCAAAATTATCTGATGCAAGTAATGTTTAATTTTCCAATGATTAGAATATATATAACTGATCTCCAGGAACAAGTGTTTTGGAGTGATTGTAGATTGTGTTAGTATTTTTTTTCCATCTTTTCGAGAAAAAAAAATTGTAATGTTTAAGAATACTTAAGGCATTAAAACATGGATTTCAGATCATTATCCGCAAATGTGGAGGACAGGTAAACCAAATCACTGTTAGACCTACAATATTAAA
>WURS02430659.1:0-15847 GCA_011762765.2 Rhinocypha anisoptera | reverse complement strand
AATTTTATTTTGTCTAAGTCAATTTTTGTATAAACTTATTGAAATAAATAATTTTTATAAAGTTTCTCGGTCTCGACCATATCGCCGTGCATTGAGGCGATTACCTACGTTATATTAAATGTAAAACTTGTATAAAAAATTAACAATATTCAAAATTTTTAAAAATACATTACAAATAATTTAAGTGACACTTTGCCGGTTTGCACACATATATTATTTAATGAAATTTTAAACGTGATTGGTAATCACTGAGTAATATAAACAACAAACAAAATCATTAAGATTTGCAATTTGAATTTGAAATTAGGTATTCAACTATATTTTTACAAGAAGCGCTAAAGCACAGTCTATCTCTTGTAAAAAAACTGCGGCAAAGCCGCCGAGGTCAAACTCGATTTATCATAATTCAAATAGATATGCAAAAAAATCGAGTGAGAATTGAAAAAATCGAAAATTCTAATCAAATTGAATGATAATTTGAAGAGGTTTCGGAAAAACAAAACATGACCATAAAAATAGAACATAGAAACCCACGACCATAATTTTTATGAATATATAAGAGAAGATTTTATTATTTAATAAATGCATAATCGATTACTAATCGACGATTAAATATTGGTTACAAACTCTAATTCTATACCTTTCTTCAAGTTTACCCGAACACAACAGAACATACTAATTCAAGTTTAAGTTGGCTGGAGAAAATAAAAATTAAATTTAGAATTAAAATAAATTAAAATAATAGTTAATTGCTTGTTTAGATGTTGGAACAAATTTGGACTGCAAATACAAAAATGGGTGCAATACGAACAAACGTCCTCTGTGAATGTGTTGCAGTTGTTGTTCATTTGGCGCTTGAATTGCCGCTCAACGGACGACAACATTCAAACAATCATCAACGGACAGACGTGCAGTCATCTCACCAACCTCACTGCCATTTTTGAACACAATTTGCTGCTTTTGACCAATGATCCATCATGGCTAAATTTACTGAAACAATTCGAGAAGACTTACTTAACATCTTTCAACGAGGGCAACGTGTCAAGAACCATAAATCGTGTATCAAAGAATTCATAAAATACTACAAAAAATGGGTAATTTGTTATTTTGTTTTGTGAATGTAAATTTTATTAATAATTTTTAAATTGTACACTATAGCATGATTCTCAAGAGTTTATTGATTATTTTTACAAACTCATCAAGACAGTTTTAGTATGTGACCGAAGCAATCCCTACACCAAAAGGGGACTAGATTTTATCACACTAATTTTTAAAGAAATGATCGAGTTTGAAGAGGAAAAAGAAAATCAAAGAATGGAAGATGAAGCTCGAAATGTCAACGAATCTACTGATTCGATGGAAGAAGACATGGATGAATTGGGCAAAGACGCATTTGATCAAACTATCATAGATGAACGATTTCTTCCACATCCCACCCGAGTTGATATAATTATCAACGAATTATTGGTGCCTTATCTTGAGTGTGAAAATGTTAATGTTCGTGCCAACTCAACGTTACTACTTAAAAAAATGTTAGATTGTTTTGAAGAGATGGATGAAACTACCTTTAAAGTGTTGGTGGAAGCACTCACCAAGCGAACTTTTGACAAAGAGAAAATTATTCGTTCAACAGCGATATTATCTCTTAATAAGTTGCAAGACGCTCAAGAGGCAGAAAATGTTTCACTCAAAACTCTCAAGTTTCATTTAGCGTATGATCCAGACTTTACAGTGCGTACATGTGCACTCAAAACGATTGAAGTTACTTCCAACTCACTGAATAATATATTTGAAGCTATATTCGACCCAGTGCTCAGTGTCCAAAGAACAGGTAAAATATAAAAATTCATATCAATATGTAACTAAACTTGATATATTTACTATTTAGCATTTACAAAACTTGCGGATCAAACAGAGATAGTGCACTTCAATCTTAATGACCGTTACAAAATTTTAAAAAACGGATACTACAACCACCAATCAGTGCGCGAAGTTCTATTCAAGTCGCTTCTGCCAAATTGGATAAAAAGCCTTGATAAGGCTTCAGTTCCGCCAACAGATTCAGATAGTAGTCAAGTTCCACAAATTCTACTGGTGAAATTTCTTTCTTTGATGGATATAAGAAGAGATCTCAAGTTTTGCCAAGAGTTGCTCACTGCCTATTTGATTAGTTTGACCAAGACCTTTGATAAGGATGTCTCACGATTTATAAAACTTGTATTTGAGTTCAAAGAAAAGTATCTTGATGATTACAAGCTGTTCACAAAAACTTCACTTACCGTGGAAAACACATTTCTTTGGCGCATCTTGTGCAGCATCTGCATTGAACGCAATCTTACTTATAAGCCTGAAACAACTCAGAATGGTAAGTAGCATTTTATTTTTACCAAATTTTGCTTTGACTAATGAATCCTTTCAGACGATTCTGAAGAACCAGAAACTGAAGTTGTTGACTTACTAGACGAACTTATTCCGGACATACCTGTTTACTGTAACTTTTTACAATGGTATTGTTTTTATTGTATATATTATTTTACTTATTGCAATTTTTTGTTTTTATTAGTTTTGTAAACAAATTGTTAAGTGATTATCCCATGGGTCCCGAAAATGATGCAGAAAAGGATGACAGAAATTTTATCTTTATTCAAATACTTAAGATTGGTAATCTTTACAGCATCAATGACACTGCTCAGTGGTCACTTATGAAAAATATTATGAGTTTTATTGTGCTCAGTGATAAATTATTTGTTATGTTCAGCGACTACATTGAAGAAGCGATTTTCATATTTTCAAATTATTTCAAGTCTGACGATGAAAAGTTTTTGGAACTGATTTACGAATTCATCAACACGCTCAATCAACCCGATGGAACTGAGTCACAGAAACAAGTGGCGCTAAGTCAAACAAATGAGCAACCATCACTGCTAGTTAGTGATTGTGATAGTGCCACTGTCAAAACGACACAGATTGAAAGAATGGTGAACGGTAGGGAATCGCTGACCCAAGACTCTCAATCTGCTCTTAAAGATCGAATGGACAAAGTATACTCAGTCTTTTCTTTAGAAAATTTCAATATTTCTTAAACCGGTTCTATTTGCTAGGATCCACAAGTTCTAAAGCAATGTCTCACATTGTGCTACAGTTTCTTGCATGTTGGGCACCCAAAAAAGAATATTCCCCTATTACCATCACTCTTCAATCGACTTGTAAGTTGAGTGTTGGATCCGAGAAGACTCTTGAATAACTTGTCACTCGCAGGTTCTACCCAATTTGGTTTACAAGCAGGATCCGGAAATTCGCAAATTGGCTGTCAAAGCTTTTGGTGCTTATTGTTTTGCCTGTGCAGACACAATCAATCACTTTCTTAAGGTTTTCATTGAGGTAACATAGTTGATGTTTTGGAACTATTTTCATTTTTACCTTTAAACTTGATTTATTTAAATTTGGTCTAGATTATTGAAGAAGAAAGTTACGCATTTGCACGTGTTGAAGCTTTAAAGTTTTTATTTGACTTTTATGCTTACCATGGTCCAAAGAAAATTAACTTTATGCCACATGACTTCAAGGATACGAATCATTCGCGAAATGGCAAAACAGAAAATACAATGGATGTGACCGAAATGAGCGACCGAAGTTTTCATGAATATTTTGCTGATTTGAAGTCACACTTCTTGAATGAACCACAAACTTCTTACGAAAAGATTAAGAACTCTAAAGCAAAGGTTCCTCTCCAGGCCCAAGTCGAGTATTATCTGTTTGACGTTTGCGTAAGAGGCTTGTGCAAATTGCTTTATTTAGGTGAGTCTACCAGTAATAACATTTTTCTCTAAAGTTGTCAAATTTGTAGGTCGTCTCTACTCGGTTGATTTTATAGCGAAGTTAATTATAATTTTGGCAAACTACAAGAATATGGACCCTAGTTTACGCCAGTACATGCGAGGTTTCTTTTATTACTACGTACAGGACAATTGGGTGAAGTACATCAAAAGCATCTTCACTAATGTGACACATCCTTTGGTGGATGCATATGAACCAATGTTCTTGCAACTCTTGGACGCATACAATACCGAGAACGAGATGCATATTTCGGAAAAGGTCACTCACTTTGAGGAAGCTCAGTTAGTGCTCGAGTGCTATGTTCCGCCCGAAATGAGAAACGAACTGGCTCAACGAGTAGCTAATACATTTGATATAATCGGTTCTGAGAAAAGCATTATCACCCTCAACATCAAGTTTATCAACAAAATTATTGTCTTTAATCGAATGAGCAATGAAACAAGAAAGGAATTAAAAGGTCGCTTAGATCGCTTTCGAAAGAGGCTTTATGACAAAAATAATATACAATTGGACGAAAAGAACCAAGCATTGCTTGAGAAGCTGATCGCGCGATTTAAGACCGAATCGCGAGCTTCAAACAATGTTATTGACCAAGAACAAGAAGAAGAAAATGATGAGGACAACAGTGGAGATATCGAGTAAATCGATCAATACCGACAATGTTTTCAATTATGTTAATTTTAATACTTAAATTATTGCTAAAATAATAATACTCATTTTATTTTTAATTTTTTGTTCTTAAGTGCCGCTTTGTTTGCCTTCTTGGTGCGTTTCAGAGTAGACTTGTGACCATCTAATTGACCTTTGAGGAGTTTCGGTGTGTAGAATTCTGCCACAGGGGTTTTCTTTTTTGCTGGTTTTGTTTCCATCTGATCTAACTCAAACAGTTGCTTTGCAAAGTGATGTGACCTCTTGGCAGTCTCTTTGGTGTTAGACGCTTTGTGTTCCCATTCGATGGACACCAAATCACTCCCCAATGAGTGCCTCAAACGATCCGGAAACTTGACCCTGATATTTGACTCGGCCAATTCGATGAAAGCGAGCTTTTGTGCAAACTGATGTTTGGTGTCTAACGATGTCACATGCAACTTTGCTAGTCTTTCCTCCATCATGTCACGGTATCGTTTCTCATTCCTAGAAGTGTAGAAACTGTGTCGATCTGGCTTTACTTGAACAGCTGGTGTTGATGAAGATATTGACTTCTCGTGGTTCTCGCAATTAGTTTTGTTTATATTCACTTGCTCTTCGTTGCTGGGCAGATTGGTACAAGTGTTATTAAGCTTAAAAGTTTTTCTTGCCATATTATAAATTTGATGGAACATAGAACTAGTTTCAAACACATTACTCTTGAAAGCCATAACAGAGAGGGAGGATAAGTTGAACATCTGTCGAAACAATTCCAGATCGATAGCTAGACAAGGCACCTTTCGAGTAGTGCACAACTTTTGCAACACGTTTTGTAAATTGATGGAAAGCGACTGGCTAAACCACACCATCGCAATGCGTTGCCATGAATCTTCGGGTTCAATTGCTTTCAGTGTTTGGCTCAATCCAAATAATAATTCATTGTGCCGAATAGTTTTCTTTGATTTTGACGATCTCTTCACTTTTTGCTGTTTTTTCCTAGGCTTTTTCGTGACGTTTTGAGCGACATCCTCAGTGGCGAGTGCAAGGTCACTGATCACAGCAGACATTCTTTGGCGAAGTTCTTCGCGCAATGAAACGCTGGCAGTAGCACAGTAGAGGGAATCCTGGTCATTGCTTTGCAAGAGACGGAAAAATTTTTTCTTCTTTGATGTTAATGCTTGGTTCTGAACCACCTTATCCTTGGGCGTGACTATCTGACCTGTTTGGATGTTGTTCATGATGAGCAATGGTTGAGCAACAGTGCAGTAAGGAATTGCTCAACCACCATCGACCAATCAAATTGGCAACAAAGCCGAGAAGCATGCTCAAGCAAGTTCACAGACACCGTTACCGCCATTCTTCTATGTCAACATTGGGTATGCTCGCTCATCAAATCTTTTCCAGCAAGATGTTTCAAATGTACCAACTTGGCGTATTCTACCGATCTTTATCGCGAATCACATTACTACAAAGTAAAGCACTCTTGATGCAGACCAATGTGAGACATGTCCAATGTTTCAAGTATGGTAATAGGTTACAGATATTTCCCAATGGAGGTTTGTTGCAATTTCATAAGCCGTTCTGGTCAGCTCCTCGTGATACATCTATTCACTTCTACAGGCAAGTGTTATCGAGGCGTTTGCATCAAGAGCACCCTAATCTGGAAGATGAAATGTTTTACTTTGATATCGTTTTGGCTGGATTGGTTTTGGTTGGAATTGCTTATTTTGCTTCTCAAACAATAGGTCTCAACATGTTATTAGATCATATTGTCTGGAAAAATGAAAATGACAAAGTTCTGCCTACTTCACGAGTTACATTAGAATTAATATATGATGCGATTGAGAGCAGTCATATCAATGAAAACTTCAAGACGATGGACTTGATGCAGTGCATCTCCTCTAGCAATGCACAGCCTGAACTCTATGGCAACCTGCATGCTCGGTTTGGATCTTACCTAGTTTTGCCGTTCTACTACAGCTACGAAACTGAGGAAGACATTGATATTTCTCTGGCTGCTAAATTTCTTCATCTAGATTTAAAGCGTATTGATTCCGAAGGGATAGAGAAGTTAAAACATTCACTGGTATTGTCTCACGATGCCCGACACTACGCTCTGCTAAATAACTTCTACCAGGCTTCAATACCAGTAAATCCTTTTTTCTACACCTTTTCTTTGGTTCTCTTTCCATGCTTTTTTTATCGAAGATCATTGAAATTGCCTCTAAGCAAATTTGCGGCAATCCCATCAATTTTCTTTGGTTATTTGATATCTTTTGGGATAAATTACTGGGCCAAGTGTTTTTTGGGCAAATTTGGCCATTGGAGTGTGTTTTACCATGAATCAAGGAAAGAGAACAAACAACAACTTTACAACGGCGCAATCGAGTATATAGAAAAACTGGAACAACTTAATCAACTCCTATTCAAATACTCGTGTGATGCTTTTAAGTACCGGTACGGAACGTTTAATTACTGGAATTATTTTTGGCACAATGCCAGCTACCCTACCAACACACAAAAAAATGACATCAAGCGCTTCTACCAACTTGGCAATCAAATCACTTGGTCAAGTATTCTTGTTTAGCTGCCACTAAATTTTAATTACGTCCACAATTCTGGAATAATGATTGCGCTCATCTTTGTACACATTTGTAATATTACTATTGCTGTTGCATAATGAGATTGCAGACATGATTACCTTTATCAAGGCAAGTCAAGATTTGTTGAGACATGTATAATTTTTTGGCAAGTTCTTTGATGATTAGATTTCGACGAGTAGATAATGTGTAACAAAACCAGCAGCTTACATCTCCAGTAAGGAAACAGCCACGCTGTCCTCGATTGCGTAACCTCTTGTGCTCAATTAACGCTAGACAACTTGTTTTCTTCATTTTATTTTTATATAATAATTTATTGAATAATAAACGGCGAAAAAGGCTCGCTAAAAACATAAAACAGGTTTGACATTTGTTTTTTCTTGATATTTGTTTCAGGAAGAGTCAAGTTGGTTGTTGCAATTGACGTAGGTCGTTCAGTGCAAGGAGCATTTGCTTCTTGTAGTTTGATTTGCTTTCAAGAGAAAGAAAGGGTTGTTTAGAGGCCACGGAGTCGATCTTTGCTACCACAAGTCGGCCAAACGCATCTTACTCGGTGCTTGGCCGACCTGTTGTCTGCTATAGCAAGTGCCCAACACTTGTGCCTCAGTGTTGCAATGCAGTCGGTGGTAGCTCACTCAATCAAATCCCTACACATTTGATGGAAAAGGGCACCCTTCTACCTATTGCGACGAGAACTTTGGAAAACTACAAAAAATCAAAAGAAAGATAAAATTAAATTTAGTGTAAAGTTACTCTTGTTTTTAAGTTCAACCAAGTGGTTTGGCTTGTTTTAGCTCAAAATCTAATACTGTGGTTCTTTCGGTCTGAGTAATCCTGAGTCTTCCTAAATTGCGATTAGAAGTTAATCCAACTGAAAAACACAATCAATCCAGGGCTACATTCAAAAACCGATGATGCTACTATTCTAAAGGGCATAACCACATTTAGCTAAACTACAATCTCATTATTATTTTATTATTAATATTCGAACCACTGCACAGCAGTGTGGTTGTTTGGGAACACCTGACGGTAGTGGCCAAACGTGGCACTAGAGGGCACTGTGGCGCAAGTGTTGGGTTGCACTGACTGTCTAGACACTAGTGTGGACTAGTTGCGGAAGGTGGACATGGCGAGCACGGAGGGCTGTGAGCCTGTGACGGGCTGTGAGCAGACTCACCGCCATCGCTCGCAGGATAAAACTGGCCTGCACAAGTTGCCCAACGTGTGCTTTCTCGCTGAGTGGCCTGAAACAACACACCGACACTACCACTGCTCAAAACGCTCCCCTCGTCTGCTTCACAATCTTGTGCTATACCGCGGCTCTTGGACAACAAAGCACTTCCGAGAGCAATCTGGTGTTTCTTACATCAACAGGTGTCAGAGTCCTTCAGCATTCCTTTTTAACTGATCAGTATTGCGATCGTCCCAATTTCATTCTTCAACAAAATGGTAACCCTACTCTCAATAAACCTGTCAGGTTTTACCGTATGTTTCAAATTTTAGAGTGCCGAACTTACCTTCGAGATAGTGCAAAAACTGTACCAGCTTCAAGAAGAGCATGCTCATGCCTTCCACCTGTTCGAAGAGTAAGTTTTTTAGAGGATTATTTTTTTGATAGTAGATGTTTACCTCATCTTCAAAGGGGTTACAACGTTTACATGAACGGTGGAACGCTTTCTTCCAATGTGGAGAATGTGAAGAAGTTTCGGCAACTAGCAATTGATTTGACCAAAGATTTCAAACGCATCTCAGAAGGGATTTCTGACGTAGAAAAGCAGTTTCGTCTTCGTGGTTTTGAAGACATTGCTGATATGGTAGCACAGCTTGGCAAGGAAGAAAAAACACGTCTCAGGCTTTGTGTTGAGCTGCAACAGGCTAAACAAGATGCTATTGCAAATCCGGAAATTACTGATAAATGGTCTACAGTAGCCAAATTCAAGGAACAGTAAGTTTACCTAACAGTTTATAATTGATTACTAACTATATATTTTTAAATAATAATTAGGTATAATCGTAGTATTCAAAAAGTCAATGAGCACATGGAAGATCTCCGTTGCAAGGCTGACAAAATTGTTTCTACTTTTTGAAGTTAATCTATGGCCAAAAACTAAAGTATTTTTTTGTTCTGGAACTTTCTCATATACTTATTTGTGTTACTAGTCTTACATTTAAGTGGCTGCAATACAAACTGGTGTATGAGAAAGTTTCCAAACAAAAATGTTGGTTTAGTTTAGAGTCGTACATTTTTTAAAAGCTTTCTATTATTATTATTATAATATATAAATCCACTTTTGTAAAATGAGTTAGCAGAACCAAACATGATATTGTCTTTCATTTATAGGATTTTCTATTGTCAATGGATGCGAAGCGAACTTTTCAATTTGTTATTTTTAAATATTTGGTTAACTCTCATTTTGTTGTTTTATTTTTTAGCAACTAATAAATTGTCTTTGACTGTTAAGCAAGTTGTGCAATGCAAATATTCGCCACCACCGTTGCCTTAGCATTTTGGGTTGTTTTGGTTGCGACCGCATGCCAACTTTTATCGTTTTTTTATTAGACCACCAGTGGTAAGCCAATGAGGAATGCCACACTGGTGGTAGTAGGACAAGTGCGCAATTTGTTCGAGCAAAGAGAACGATGGCCACTTATCGTGAACGATGTTCGTAAGAGGTTACTTTGTCACCACCGTGGCTCGCACCGCATCTCTCCATGTAGCTTTTATGGGACTACATAAAGCCGATCGACATGTGTCGACAGGCCTCTCTATGACTTGGTGTCGAGCGCCATGTCGCCATTAAGACTCATCATTGACGCCGCCGTCTGGCCACCGATCACCCGACCCGTTCATCTTAGAGATCTATTCCCGAGCCACACAGGTGGCCCGCAACAGTCATACTCCATCCTTCAACGCATCTTCCATCTAATCATTGTCATCTTTATCTCTTACATGGTACCGTTCAGAACTGAGAAACTCCTGGCTTGAACCTCTCTGAGAGTGCTGTTTGGTCTCCGCCTAGGACCGTAGAATCCAAACAAGATACAATGGAGAAGCACTGCTTCAACACTGCTCCATAATGTCTCGTGTTACCGATTAGAAAAACCTGAGGTGCCATCACACTCGTAGTTATGCGACACGCTTACTTCTGACCAGAGCTATTCAGATTAGGCCACATGTTTCACTGTGACCGACTGTTTCGATGCAATGCGCTCTGTGGAAAGGCTCATTAGCGAACAGGAATCGATGTACGCGAGCATCGGTTCGCTGACTTATGCGGTCTCACACAATTGTTCCGACATCTTCGCCCTGAACTGGGCTGAGTCTAAAGTTGGCTTGTCGGATGAGCAAGCTAGAGCTTGCTAGACGATAGACTCGGTTTGTGCGGCACCGCACTGATTTATCATGTTGGCGCGCTGTCCCTCTCCGTGCTTAGGCCATTGTGCTCGTCCATGTCCGTCTCCGTGTCGGCTCACAATGAGCTTGACAAGCTTGGTCTTGCTCGATTTCGCCGGGCTGTGTCTGCGTGTGTGTTTGACCAGAGTCGTCCTGTCGAACAAAGTTTTTTTTTAATTATTTGCCGATCGGTTGGTGCTAGAGCAGTGACAGGCCGCGCTCACCGCACACTGCTCACCGCGTTGCTGGTGGCAGTGAAAGCCAGCGGGAGGCAGCACAAGCGCGCACAATGCCATGGAGAGCCCAACAATACTTTACAACAATTAAATACTGGCAACAAGTGATGGTAATGCAAGTTTTTTGTAAATTACATGTAAGCTGACTTATTCATGTTACGAACCTATTTATTGTCCATAATTCTATTTTTTTGTTATTTGTTATTTTAAGGTTCACACCGATCCTTTGAAACAGTGAAATAAAAGTTGCTCTTTGATTTTCTTATCGCTATGTGCTGATCGTACCGCACAAGTGTTGGGCTACTCAATGCCATGGATCATGCTAATGGTGGCGATAATAATAATTCTGTAATGATGATGACGATCATGATGAGGATCGGCATGGTGCTCGGCAGCCGCTCGTTGACCAGCGTGCGCTGTAGTGGCCGGACTGAGGAGAAGCCACCAACAAACCGCCTAAGGCCTCGTGGGTGCCCTACACAAATACCCTACCCTAAACAAATGATCGGCTGGGTGAGACCAGCGGCAAGCTGACCACCGCGACCGATCGATCCTCGTGCGTGCACAAAGCAGCCATTATCATCAGGCCACCCATCGACATTTGTTTGCTCGCACTCCATCATCTACTTCTTTGTCTCATTGCTTCTTTCTGGGCACCCTTCCTGGTTTGAGACAACCACCTTGCGTAGAAAAGATCGAGAAAGTAGATCCAGCAATTCAATTTAACACTACGGTAGGTAAATGCTGATTCACTTAGTTGCAACAACAATTATTAGTAGCAACTAACTTCTATAAATAGATCTATTTTTCTGTTGCACGGATTGATCACTGAGAACATCAAGATGCTCTGTTGTTAATAATTCTACTGGTAATTGAAGCGCGGGGTAATTTTGGTGCTAAGTCGTATCGGTTGCTGAGATTGGATGAGCCTTGTTGGTGGGCAGGGATTGTGCTCGGTCATTTGTCGGCAAGGTAGCGTAGGCGCGTAGCACACTAGCCGGACTGGGTGCCACTCTTCCTCAACTTTTCTACGGCCACTGTTTCTGGTCACTGATATTCACAGTAAGAATGAAATGTCAAAGTGCATTGTTGCCGGTATAAAAGTTATCTTTTGATGGTGGAAATGTGTACGCAAATTATTTTCGCAATGATTGAGCTTTGTTAAAAGTTTTTTTATTACAGTGAAGACTCGATTGGTTGACAACTCGCTTTTCTTGACATTTTTATACAAAGGGGCTAAAACGAACAGTATTTTATAATTTAATTAGTGTATGTGCAAGTGTTCGAAGTGCTTTTCTAGACTCGCATTGGTTTACAAGCTTTTCTCCCACACTGTGTAAAGCAGTTAGGTACTCACTGTATTTTCACCTTGTTGAGTTAAAGAATGATTTGTGATATCATTCTATGTCGTCGGAAATCTTCATGGAAGAATATCACATCATTCTTTAGCTTAATAAGGCAAAAATGTAAGAAATCTAAAAAAACTAACTCTATGCAAAAGACATTCCCACTGTAGCATCAACCACAATCCCAAGAACACAAAGTGGTACTAAACGAAATCAACTTTATTGTTAGAGGTTTTTCATGAAAACCGTACATGTGATTTTGATAAAATATTTCGAACAATTTTGTTAGAGGTCGTTCACAGAACGTGTTTTGGTAATTGTGGTTGAAGTTACAGTGCAACACTGCACTTTTGCAGCACCCAGTCCGGCTAGTGTGCTACGCGCCTACCGTAGTGAGTGAAAATGCTTGACTCGTTTTGTGTTTGATCCAGTCTCGGTGGCGTAGAGGTGAGCCCACCCTGGAAGCCGCTATTGTACATTCGCACTGTTCATACACCGTAAGGAGATATGTGAAAAATTTAATTCTTAATTTTGACTACAGTGCTCCCACTGGTGCAGTTGAACTGGATTGCCTTGTGACGGGCACCTCATATCAGTTACATTTGCACGAGTTATGTTCAGTGAGTCGAAGAATGAGACAAATTGCCAATCGAAACCAAACTCGGACCTCCTGCTTTCTCTCTCACCTAGTTCGTTTGCTAACTAGAGGTGACCACTTTACTGCTCTTTCACTTACAACACAATGAACCTAAGGCCGTGTAGTTGTGTCAACACAAACGCCCTACTGAATGAGTTTACAAATTGAATTATACTTTGTTTTGGGTTCTTCTCATGTTTGTTTGCTTCTTTCATTTTTAGATGATGGCACTCACGTGAAATAAGCTAGTCTAGCTATGTTATTTACCAATGGCAATTGATTTACATATAGATTAATTTGCAATCGATTGGACAAACTCGGTAAGGTGTGCACCCACCTGTGGAATGCCCTGAACGACTCTGGTTACTAGTGAACCAAAATTAATAAAGATAAATGAAAGCATCTGATTGATTCGACCATAAGAAACAGAGTTTGGTGACGGAACAGTACTGATGTTTGCGGACTGTTAGCATGCGGTGAAGATAAGCTGTTGATGAGTATCGGTGGTAGTGGGAAGGTTCGGTGCTCTCTGATGCCGATGGCCAACATGGTGGCTATGGCTAACGTGGGGTAGTGAGTAACCCAACACTATGCGCACCCAACTTACGTGTTCTCTTTTACAAAAGTAATTATTACCGCTAACAATTACTGCCAGTTTATATTATCTGCGGAATTCAAATTCTCCTTTTTCAAAATCATTAAATGGACCGTTGAAAGTGACCTACACACGACACGTTTAGTACCATCATGGAGTATTGGACTTGCAATAATTTACGTGAAAAAAGCGGGCGACAGTTTTATCTTATAGCCTTGGACACGCGTACGCATATTCTGACTCTTAACTCTCATGATCTTCAGTATCTCGTACACTTCCCTAATGCCTCCAAAGGGGTCTTCCTTTGCATGGGACGTTGAAAATATGTCCTGGACAGGATGTTCTGTTTCGCTACAGGTCAGGACAAAGGGTCATTCCAGCTGGAATACTTTCCGTCTATCCTTTCGATCTCATCCTCGTATGCCTTCCGAAGAGCGCCCGAGGTCGCTGCTGACCTGACTTGAAACACACCGCCGGACAAGAAGCAGCCGCCGTCGGATTTTCACTTGTCGGGTTGTTATTTCTTGTGCTTGTTAGTAGGCCTTCATCTTGAGTGCACTTCGAGTGTGTGTGTGTGGGATCCCCCATGATTAGGCAGGATTAGTGCTGGAACTAGATCGAGTGCTACTTATGTAGAGCAGCCAGATTTGCTAAATGCTGTTATGATCAACGTAGCAGTGTAACGAAGTTATCGGAGGAGTTGGGCTGGGAACCACTCGTTGATCGTAGGCTGAAATATAGGTCAAATTTATTGTATAAATTTGAATCAGATTACTTCAAGGAAGAAGCTAAATGTATATTGAAAACCCCGTCATACTATGGTAGATCAGATCACGACCGGAAAATCAGGGAGATGGATTGTAGAACAAATAGATTTAAAATGTCATTTTTCCCCCGAACCATTGGAGATCAGAATAAACTAGGTCTTAGGGATCCTTAGGAAGAGTAGTGTATATAATTTATTTTCACCCTGCATGTTTTCTCTCGTTTCCATTATTATATATTAAATGTTATTTCACTTTGTTTCCGCATGATATGTATATTTTTTGTGAAACGATCAGTATTCCTGAGTCTACCATTGTCCCGCATGTTGTGGATGGTGTTCTGATATTTTATTTTGCATGCGGGTTGCTTCATTCTGAGTGCAATGTGGTTTTTAACATTTGCACTTGGGAGTGAATGTGAATGTTTTGGTGGTGGCTCACCCCCTGCCACACGCCCTTGCGGCGGCTTGCACGGTAATGCTTAGAAGTAGAAGTTGGATACTGTCATCTCAACTCTCTTCTTCTCATATCCTCTGATTTAATCGTGACTGCCAAATGGTTAAGAGTAATATAGGAACATATGGTCATAAATTCGGCTCATTAAATGAAAGAAATATTATTATTAGTGCTTGTCCGTTTGAGCTTTAACTTGAGTATGCCGAGAGTGTATGGGTTCCAAACGGGGAAGGCTTAGTTTAAGTATTAGATCGAGTGTATTGTAGAGCATTTAGATTTGTGAAAAGTTAATGTGATGATCAACGTTGAAGTTTTTGGACAATATTGAAGGAATGAATTTTAAGGAGCACTAGTTGATTGTTGGTTTAAAAGAGGTTAAATCTTCCCTGTAAATTTAAGGCTGGTTATAACCCCGATGATGTTAAGCACATATTACAAACTCGTTTTACTAAGATAGATCACATAAAGTACGTAAAATCATGGAGACGTATTGTAGAATGGATGTTTGAATCGTCACTTCTTCCTCAAGTACATGAAAAAATGTGTTGAACGCGGGAAGAGGGTATTAGTATAGGAAGTGTATAAACTTTGTCCTTATTCTCATTCTTCTTAAATATACCTTTGTTGATAATACTTTTTCCGCGTAATTTGAATATTAGCCTGTTACTGAATGTTTTTGCATGAACTTAGTTTTTTGCGTGGTGACTTACTTTGAATGCATGTATGTGGGAATTCATGCCTGATGTTGGCTCACCCCTAACCAAACGCCCTTGCAGTGCATTTCATGCAGTTGAAGCAGAATTTCCCGTAATTAGTTGTTCGAGTGTCCTTTAAAGGCCATCAAAATTCCAGCTAATTTTTATTGGTAGATCACTGAAAAAATATTTAAATAAAAACCTCCGAGATAAAAACCGGAAAGATAGGACGAGTGATGACTTATGAAAAACAGGCTGATGGAAAACACTAGATTTGAACATTGCGAAGTCATGAAAACATCGACATGGCTTGTCTCTATGTCTATGTCTACGAAATACCCCGCAAGCCGCCGCAATAGGGGGCGTATGGCAGGGGGTGAGTGAGCCATCACCACCAGGCATGCATTCCCACACGTGCATAGTTTAGATATAATACACATGCAGAAAAAGTACCTACATCTCAAACATGCAAATATTTCAATGACAAAAGAAAATACATGTCATGCGGGAGAAAAATCAATTAACATTTCATTTTTAAAACAACATGAAAGAGGCTGGCATGGGGTGCCCTCCCGAATAGCCTGTCCCTTACCGTTTGATTGCCACTCCCGGGCGTCTCCAGCCTCCAGACTATATACCCTTCGACGGCAATGGCCGCCG
>WURS02430648.1:0-15848 GCA_011762765.2 Rhinocypha anisoptera | reverse complement strand
CCCTAACCCCCTCCCACCTTGTTTTTCCCTTATAATCTTGAATGTATGAGCTTGAACTCACTTGATAATGGTGTAGTGCACCGAAACGTGTCGAAATAAAGAAAAAGTTTTTTAAAGTGGAAATTGCAAATTTTGTAACTTATTTCATAGAGTAGTTTACGCCATTGGATGTATTTTACACAAAGCATTCTCATGACAATCCAAAGGAAAGGCTTGAATTCTGCCACGATCTAGTCGCTTGACATTTATACTTGTTTTCAGAAATAAATGCGAAATAACTTTTACTCCCTGAGTAATTGAAGCCATTGAATAAAATGCAATATGAATGGATGTGTTTAATCATTCAGTCAAAACACTGGAATTGGAGACAATCAATTTTCACTATTAAAACCATCATGAATATTATGATGTGACTTCCGTCCTTTTCTTTCTTTAATATGTCAGTAAGAGCTGTTATCTTCAGCTGGCTCCGGAATAAATAATTATAAATCCATCGCTTTAGTAGTAATTTGCTTCATTGAAGATTTATTCGCTTAAACCATCTAATTGAACAGATGCATGTCCAATACTACTTCAGTGTACCTTTCATTCATTAGTATCGCGGGTTAAGTTCCACCTGAAGATAGTTACGGGCCTATATTAACTTTGATGTACTTTAGTGAGAGGAATGCTATCGATTTAAAATTGCCAATTTATATTTGTCAATTCAAATAATCTAAAGGAAAGATGACGCACCCCAAGATGATATATCTCATAAGATCCTCTAAACGACTATGCGATGCGTCAGGAAAGTGCGAATGCGTTACATTCCGGAACGTACTTATGACCGACCACTTTAAAAATTAAATTTCCATTAGTCGGAAAAATTAATAACAAAAAACTAGGTAAATTAGCACTAAACAAGCTTTCCACGGAGTAAATTATATTAATACTGTATTAAGTCTGGGGGTAAATCACTTCTTTAATGCTGGAAGTGGAGTACAGATTTAAGATCCGGGTTTCACTCCATTATTATTATTTCATTAAGCCGCATAGGTGACTTCGGAACTACTTTGACTTCAGGGCATCAACAGCTTTGAGGGACTTCATGATGGCAACGCAGAATCTTAAGTTCATTATTTCTATCAGGACTACAGTGATTATTTCAGGGCCGGACCGGATAGTAGTGGAGGGATCAGTACAATTGAAAACTGTCTGTGGACAGTTACACCCAAGAAGAAGTTATTATTTTGGTATCCAGGAATGATACAATACTGAGATGCATCATAGTAAAATGGCTATAGCACCATACTCAGAAGTTGCTCACATCCACATCTTTTACAAACACATATATTAAACTTCTTAGTTATGCTATTTCAAGAAATCTAGGTTAAAAGTGATAATATAAATGTCAAACTGTCGCTCCATGGAACAGAGAAAAAATGAGAAAGATAGTATGAAAGTTGAGGAGAATTAGCGATTTTATTTACAATGTTCATAATTTTTTACATAGCCTAGTTCATTTAAATTTAGGATCAAATGCCGATTTCGGATGAAATTCAGGAAATTTAATAGACCCTCATCATGTCCATTAATATTTTCTTAAATTTGGGCAACCTTAAATGATTATGCTACGATCAAGTTCTCGATTTTGACCATGAATTAATAATGTATCGGCAACTTATTAGAAGAGGCTCTAACTGTTGGTCACCAAAAAAAAATCAGGTCCCCAAAAAATTTGGCTATCCGTCAAATCATCTCAAATTCTTGCTTCTGTGGTCAGGCGATATAGGTCGTCACTTGAAAGCGTTGTGAAATCATCACGGCGATACGATATTTTTCGTAAACCAGGTTCACTGAAATCGCTTTCATAATTCCGAAGGTTGCGTTGGTTTCGCGAGGTGGGCCGATCGCCGTGACCATGAAACGCCAAAAACTCTCGCGGCCAAAAGTTCTTTTGTTTTTCACTGCGGCAATCCGGTGCAGGAACGCCCAATAGGGGCGCGCTCGAGGGAAAAGGCGTGGGATAAAAGTACCTGCGGAGAGTGGGAGGGGAGGAGGAGACGGTCCGCGAGGAGACAAACGGATGGATAGATCCTTAAAATATACTGGGACGGATTCATTTCGAATCATCCTATGCGACCTTGGTAAATGTAAAGGTAGTGTGAATTCCAACATGAAGTCGACAATAACTGACATTATATGAGACCCATGATCACACTGACTCTCTTCTCTCACACGAGTGTACGGCGTTTTTGGATTGAATGAATTTGCCAGAGAAGTCTTATAGGCTATATAAATATAAATTAAACTCACTCAAAGAGAGAAAAAATCCAACTTTAGGTTTACATGAAACTATGTTATAATGCTTACCTTAAAGACCATATATGCACACATATATTCCATCTTTAATGATTACTACTCTACTAGCTAACTCTTTCAACGCTTTTAGCTGAAAAAAAAACAAATAAATAACTATCGTGCACCATCCTATGATAAATGGGCAACGCTACATATATAGGTGGGAGAAGGGACTATCTGAATCTCAATCTACTCTGAATATTGTCCAATTGAAGGCATATTATAATTATTACATCTTACCACCATCATTTAAGATTGAATAATTAGATTATAAGTCTTGGGAAGGATATGCTAACACAAACACAGAACTGCTTATATAGGCGTCATTTAGAAGAAAAGTGGAATTGCGATGGGGCAGAAGAAGAATCTAGGTAACAAAGGAAATATTAACTAAAAAATAAATAGATGGGTGACAGTTATCTTAAGGTAAGACCGATAGCCGAAAACTCTCAGGTGGCACTTAGTGCATGAGGAAGAGATCTAGTGCAGATCAGAGGCTTTCGAGATGTGGGTTTGACGAAGAATGGAGAAGGAAACATGAAAAACAAACGTAGACGAGTTAGACATAGTGTGGGAGGAGAGGAAGTTTTTGTGAGAAATTCGAGAACTCTCATCACTTCTCAATTTTTTTAAAAATCTTCTTTAAAATTAATTTATCAATTACATTCACCTCAAACTTCTCAAATGGATACTAACTATAATAAACGTTGAACAAACCTATATACATTCCTATACATCAAAAATAGATATTGTCACTTGTATATGTATTTCCCCAAAATAACAGAAAAACATAACCGGTTTTGAGGCTATTCGTCATCATCTGGACCAGATGATGACGAAACTGTCGTGTTTTTCTGATCTTCAGTGGAAATATATACACGTGATATCCTCTATTTGTTTCATTATGGAATTCCACCAGGCGACGGTCTCTTCAGTGAATTTTATTCCTAATTATAGTTTATTTATTTACTTCACACTCGCCCACACACAGCACTAAGAGGCCTATTACGGTGGACACTATAACATTTTTTTTAAATAACAATGACGAAAAACACATATCCATGCCCTAGGTGGAGATTGAAAAATCCACCAAGTCGGGATTAGAACCCGAGACCTCCTGGTTTTCAGACGAGGACTTTACCTCGACGCCACCGAGGCCGACCGTTTTGAAATTCAGATTATAGATATTACTTATTTTATCAATTCCTCTGAATACATGTGAAAATTCAAGCAAGACACCAGACCTGTCCTACTCCTGCGTATTCAGATTCTCCGTCTGATGCCATTACCTTCGCGTCGAGTCATTTATTTACTTCGAATGACACATCTATCTCTTCTGTCAATTCCTATGTTCTTCTGCTACCATCTCTTTTGAAAACTAATCTATTGAGCCCTATCTCGCAATATACCAATTATATTTTTATTATTTTTTAGAGAGTTTTTATTATATTCTATATTCCATTCTAATAAGATCCTTATTAATAAGATGTTTAAATTGATTGATGATGAAAAAGATGATTACAACGACAGAAAAGTAATATTTCATCTCTACCAGAATCATACCACCATAATGAAAGTAAAAAATGGAAGAGTAATAGGAGCTAAAATAAATGAAGGAGTTAGGAAAGGATGTAACCTTCCATTAGGGTTGTTCAATAATACCTAAAAGAATCAATAAAGGAAATAGTAGAGAAGGGCATCAGAGGTATTAAAGTGAATGGAGAAGAAATTAACATGCTGCGTTTCGCAGAAGACATAGCAGTCACAGCATAGAAACTTGAAGACCTACAGACTTCCTTGAACACAATGGAACAAGTACTGAAGGAATACAAAATGAGAATAAATAGAAAGACTAAAATACTAGTATACGCAGGAGAGAAGCTGAATGATGACGTCGAACTATAAGGAGAGAAGTTAGACAACATGAAATACTTTACCTGCCTGAGAAGCAGAATTACATGGGATGATAAAAGTTCTATGGATATCAAGAGGAGAATAACTCAGGCAAGGAAGGAATTCATGACGAAGAGACAGCTACTATGCTCAAGGAAGATATCATTCTAAAACAAGGAAGCGATATGTGAAAACATTCGTATGAAGCATCGCACTCTATGGATCAGAGACATGAACCATTGGAAAAACAGACCAAAGAAGAGCAGAAGCCTTTGAAACATGGTGCTGGAAGATAATGATGAAAATCAAGTGGACGGACAGAGTTAAGAAGGAGGAAGTGTACAGAAGAGCAGAGGAAGCTAAGTCAATGTGGAGTACTATAAAGAAAAGAAGATTAAGGTGGATAGGGCACACCCTGAGGCATAAAGACTTCGTGAAGATTATAATAGAAGGAAAAATAGAGGGAAAGGCCCCGCGGGGAAGAAGAGGGACAAATATATAGGGAAAATTATGAGATACGTTAGAAATAAGACCTCCCAAGGGGTAAGAGAGCTAGCACTAGATAGGAAAGGTTGGAGAGTTGCAGTTAACCAATCTTCGGATTGAAAATTTATCAAGTCTCCCTACTTTTGCTCTGTCCTATGTGTTCTGCCTCTCCTACTTCTCAATCTGAACTGACAGCAATTTGTTTTACCTCCAACCCAATTTTAATAATGAATAAAATCATTCATAGCATGCGAAATCAGTTAACGAGGTCACTTAAAAAGTAACAACAATTCACAGTATTAAACCCCAATAATTATAAACTCCCGCAAAGGAACGATATCGTACATTCTTTAACAAGTTGTTGACATTTCTCAAAGAATTATATGACCTTATTAATGGCAGTATAAAATAGACTAAGGAGTTATTATCTCTGCATACAAGATAATCAAATAGTCGGAGGCCGTTAAACCTCAAGGAATTTATAAGGACGCTGGAAAAGTAGGTATACGCCTGAATTACCGAGAGAAAAGTGAACGTGTGGATAGGCGCGTTGAAAAGTGGGCATAAGGCAATCTTCCATGAACAACGCTCATGCCGTCCCAGTACGGCCATAATGTGTGATGGATTTTAGAAGATATTTGTGAAAACCATAGTATTTCTTCAGAGATATTAGACGGGAAATCCAATCTCAGTATCAATCCGCTTTGTGACAGAAATGTTTCAAGTTTCGCAAATGTCTGGCACAATGATTGTCTAGGATTCCAAATAACGAACACAAAATAATACGCACACAAACTTCCACAGCCTTTTTGAATGAGAATAACGACAGAAGGGGCGAAGCCTGGTGCATCACTGCGATGCTGAAAGCAAGCTTCGTAATCGAGGCACACTTCTCCACCCAAGAAGAATAAAACGTATCAAACCTTCACCAAAAAAGAGATTTTCACTCTCCTCTATTTTCATGCGTCTAAACACTTGAAAAAATTTGTGAGAGGATAGTAGTGATGATGAGATAAAAACTAGCTCCATTCTTGGTTGAAGAGGTAAGCACAAACGTTTTTTCTAATGAAATAAAAACCGATGCAAATGTTTGAAAAACGGATTTAATAGAAGGGATTACACGTTACAAATCCAACTACATATTTAAAAACTTCAACTTCGTTGTTTTTTTAAATATCGAAGTATTTATTCTAAATCCCTCACATACTAACAATAATTTTGCTTTCAATGTGAACAAAATTAATATTTATCTAGAAAACGCTCCTTGCAAACTTTTTCCTCGAAATCTTTCATATGAACTTGTTGAAATTCTCTCGCTAGCTCGTATTTCTGAGCTTAACCTATCCCCCTCTAATCTGTATTCCTTTTTAAATCCAAGTGTAAATATAAATTTAAGAGTGTTCCCTCAACTCTACACCTACCCTGAATATCTTTTAGTTCCACTCACTCTTTATTTTTGCTTTACTTTTCTAAATTATTATTGTAGTTTATAGGGGTTATAATTATTAATTTTCAACTTAACATTAATTTTGTCTCACACGATATTAATATCATCTTATAAAATAAAAATTCTGAATTTTCACCTAAAAATTGTTATGGTTCTGGTAGATTCAACGCCTTGCATGATCGTCAGGCACAAAGAATTACAGAGTCGTACAGATGTAAATATATCCACCATAGGTAGGAGAAGTGGAAGAAAGTTCACTGTGGAGGCCGTCACTTGGTGGAAATCCATTATAGAGTGATGGTTTTTAAAAAGGTCTATAAAAGTTATTTAAAAAACCATCACTCGAGAAGTGGAAGGTCTAAAGGAAGTTGGTTGGGTTTCGGTTGGTTGGGCATCCGGAGTAGTACTCTTTCACAAGAGGGCTAATAACGAATATTAAGGTTTATTTTCCATATTTGACTTTAGGGAAAAAGGCTATTGACAATGGATAAGCTAGCTAGAAAAAAAAATTGGCACTCAGAAAAACGAAAATACCAACCAATGAAAAATAAGAGTGATATTCCTTTGTCGACGGCTAATTTAGTATAGTGATATTAATCACTAGAGATAAAATCATATTTAAATATAGTGGTATTCATTTATTTTACTTGAGTAAAAAATGAATTATTTATCAATACTGTCTTAAAATGTATTATATACCTACGTTTAATGGGTGTAGATAACAGGCGAGGTTAAGAACTCAATTACAGGGAACGGGAAGTTGGAGCTATTATAGAGAAACAGTTGGAAGTGTAAGTGTTAGCCAACGGGATTTTCGAATGGACGAATATGGACAAAAATGAATGGAGGGGAATGCTAACGAAGATGTGTTAGATAAAATTTTGGGGAAGAGTAAATTCTTCACACAATGGTAAAAAGATTTCTCTACTCAAATATATTGAGTAGAGACTAATAGACAGATTTAACATATTATAGGAATATTGTTCTGTAAAGCTGGAATAGGAATGTAAAAGTAGATTCTAAGCCAGCGGAATTAACCAGAGATTATGAGCTTGAAGTATTAGGCTGTGAAGATTATTTATATCGAGAAGAAGTTTCATAGTTTTTTCGACAACTATTTTACTTACTTTGATTGCATATCAACGCCTTAGTTGTAATTCTCCCTGATATATGTGCACGTATTTTCTCAATCTCGTTTACACATAGAATAACTTCCACATTAAATATTTTATCTGTAAATGTGGCACTGCCATCCATATAATGCAGTATGTTGCCCAATCCTAAATATAAACCTACACCGTCATATTCTCTCTGGTCACTGTAACTGTGAGATTAATAATAGACAGTTCTTCTACTTTATATGAAAACTGACCGGGAAATGTAAAAAAGAACAATATAAAACCTTAGTGAAAATTAAATACACATCAAACCAGCACAAATGTAACTCTTAAAATTATATAAAACAATTGAAAACAACATGTAATTCATAAAGTTACATATTAGTTACATTTGTTAGAGGTATTAAGTACGACAAACTTTACCAATTAACAAGACAAAACTTTATACAAAAATTATAAAAAGTTCAACTGCTACTTAAAGAACCAATTAATATATATTTCAGTTACTAAAAAATTCAACTTCAATAATATGCGAAATAGGAAATCAAACTGATATGTGAAATTCACAAATATATATACTTTAAAAGTTAATAGAAATTGCATTAACCAGCGAAGTTTGTACATATATAGTAATTAATTAAATAACTGAAAACCGAATCAGACGGTCCAACTGTTCCTTATGTTTTTCTCTTTAACTCAAAGTCGCAAACACACGCATCTCTTAACATAGCCGCCCATCGTAACTAATCCACCTAACCGCTTCCGCAACTAATTCCTTAACCAGGAAGCCTTAAAGAAAACGCTTCTTCTTCCTTCGATTAACATAATGACAAGGACGACTTTGAGCCACTTAAATTATTTTCACGAACCCGCGATGCCGCAACCTACTCGTCGTTTGTCTTAAGACGAATGGGCGTGCCGCTTCAAACTCGCTGTCGTTGGACGACACCACGTTTAAGCCTCCTTCTCCTACTACGGCTCGGGGGGGTCATGAAATCGTACTGCAAAATGGTTGTGACTGTCTCGCATCCGAAGCTACAAAAATGTATGAAGGAAAACACAAAGGAGAGGAATTGTACAATAGAAAGGAGAGAGAGGATAGATGGGGGAACAGTGGAAACAGGCCAACCAATGGCGAAAGAACCCGAGAAAAAGAAACAAATAAGTCGCGCATCAAAATTTAGTCTGCTGTTCAACGCTTACAAAAGGCTCAGATCCTTCAAGAGGTACCCCCTAAACTCCGGCACCTTATTGTGATTCAAAGAGTCTTTCAGCCCATTCATCATACACGCAAATTAGGCTTTTGCATTGGCAGAATCTACCTTATATGAATTTGGAGGTGGACATGTGAAATGGTCGAGCAAATAAATATTAAACTCGCAGAGTACAGCTAACACCTGCTACCCTGTGGCTCCCGCCTCTCTTCTCCTGACATGGTCCTTCCCGCACTCCTCTCCAATACTATAGCAAAATAAGTAATGAAAGTAACATAAATGTGTTATTGCTAAACTGATCGATTTAAAAATTACTAAACTACTTTCTTTTAAATTGTAGTTGATAGATAATTTAAATAAAAGAGGGGAACATGAGGTCCAAATTTCGTCTGATTGACAAAGACAATATTATTATAATCATTATTAACTGGCACAAAATAACTTTTTAAAGTGCTCCTTTAGGGTTAGGTTAGTTACGTACTTAGTGGAAGGTAAAACTTTTTTCTCTGGCAAAAGTATTTTTCATTGGCCAAAGTATTTTCTAAAGACTAAGTAGTACACAAATTAGCGGGTAGTGAGTATTTATTGAACCTGTGAAATAATCTTACCCGAACCATTTCATATTTCTGATATTCGTGTCAAGAATAAAAAGAACAATCCATGCAACAATATATCTCCATGCAATTCGTAGCTATTGAATACTTTTTTTAATTCTTAGGTTTTTAATTACTGGTTAAAAAATAATTTTTAAATTTTGGTTTTAATCGTGCACCAGAAAAGAATACGCAGAAAGAGAGCAAACATAAAATAAGAGCGCATTGATAAAATAAGCTGCTAAATAAGCAGCTTGATTTCACAGCAGATCACGTAATTAGGCTCTCCTCCACTTCCTCTTCTATAGTAGAAAGAGTCGCGCAAAACCCTTGCACAATTTACGATACCCAGGTTTGTAACGCACAATAATAGCTTTCAATTACCACACATGAATCTTTTTGTGCCTTAATGGAATGCGACTGTTATTAACGGATGATTTCTAGGGTGGAAAGGTTGTCACGTTGTTTCATAAACACACCCCTTCGATCATAGCAGTTTTTCGCTCTCTCTCTCTCTAAAATGCCACTTTCTTTTCTTCAGAGACAAATAACCATAATGAGCGGTTGATAGAGAAAGAGGCAGATGGAAGTTATCTTGCCAAACAGTTGAGACAGCATGAAGGAGTAGACAGCGCTATGCTTTCAAGACGTTGCGAAGTCTAAAGAGAGTAAAGAAGCAACACATATGGAAATAAAGGAGACCGGACATCATTAGGAAGAAAAAAGACGACTCGAGTAAAACAGTAAGTCGAAATACAAGTGTTGAAATAACCAGTCATAAAGTCTGAGGAACAACATAGAACTGAAGTTTACGAGAAGTTATGTCGGTTCCATTCTGTAACCTCCCAAAACACTCTAATGAAACTTATAGATGGAAAATCCACTTATTCCCCAAGGATTTGGATAATGACATCATGGTGATCCAACTACAGAAATTAAAAAAGAGTGAATAAATCAATGAAAAATAACACTCAAAACACATGGAAAAGTGTAATTTCCTATGATAAAAGGAGATTATTTTCATGGGGCTATAGAGTAAATAATACAATTTCTCTTCGGAATTTTCTCTATATGGATTAATAAGACACAAGATAAAATGTTAATAGCCCCTGGCAATTTAAATTTTATATTAGGAGTTCGAAGATAAAAATAAAATAGACTATGCGACCTCATTTAAATTAACAAAATGTGGTTCCACAAACATACAGCCAATTCTAGGGTAGGTATATATAACATATTTACACCTTCCGTTTGAAAATAATTTGGCATGACAGGGTTATAACCTACATTAAAAAATTAGATTCAATTTTAAAACACCTGGAGAAGAATATTTTTCCTATGAAATTTCATATACAATTTTTTTATTGAAAAACATTATCACAATTAGTAGTAGGTGAAACAGCAATCCTTTGTCAATGTGACTAACTACTTTCCGTTATGCCAATAAAATGGCTAGAAAGCGTAATTAATATTCCTCTTTCCTTATTCTACCTTGTTTTATTTAACCTTCAATACGTTCGTTAAGGAGTTGAAAACTGACATTTCTACTGTAGTTTGTTTTTAAAGAAGACATGCTACCGTCACTGTAGGTAATAATAATCAACAAAGAATTAACCCTGATTAAATTATGAATACTCATATTTATTCATTACTCCAACAATGTGACTTAGACTTAAGGGAAAAGGAGGCAAAATTAATTTTGTATTAATAAAATCCTGATCATATGAGATTGCGTCTGAGATTTGTTATGTAAGAAAATCGATTCAATACTTTAGTTAAAGAAGCATTAGGAAAATACCAAGCAAATATTTGATCCGTATACGATATTAGTAACTTAGAATTTCTATAATACGTGGCATCCAATGAGTAGTTCCATGATAAACCTGGTGGTTAAATATCAGTGACTTCCTGCAATGATTATTATCGGAAGTCTGCGGATTCAGGAAAATGTTAAAGAAATTGCCTGAATTATCGGTAATGTGAAACTGATTAACTATGATTTCAAGAACATAATTATTTTTTCCAGCGATGGATCACATCCAAGTGGAAAAAAAAACACTTTATTTACCTACAAAGCATCAAAGAAAAGGACCACAATGGTAGCCTATTGCCCCTCCAGCAAAAAAACAATAGAATAAGAGAATATAAAAGCAACGAATCCGATAGAGTTTCAGATAACAAATAATAAAATTAGTGACCCGTAATGATGCAGCGCTATATCCAATTACGTATCTTAATGTGATATTATCTTAATTCCTTCCATAATGGTCACCGGCGGAGTTCCATAAAATTAATTCAACAGCTGAAAGTTATTTGAAACGCTAACATGTTAGATCCAATAAGATACCTACATCGTTCACTGAAAGCATGGCTATACGAATGAACTGCTTCAGTTTAAAGAATGTTTAGAACAACTATGAGTAAGACAACGAAAATTAAAATGAAAGAGGCAGACCTTTGAGGGGCCCTCAAGCATGATGAGAATTTCTCTTTCTTTACCTAGAATGGTGATAAACGGGTCGAGGAACGAATAATCAATTTTAATGCATAAAAATTTAAATAGCAATAACGTATTTGTCACTAAAATCTGATTTAATGAAAAAATATTATGAGAACAATAAAGCTAAATGAGACAAAAGAAATTAACTAGATAATGACTAGTATATATGACTAAATTTGTTGATTTTAATTTCCTTGCTGATAGTAATAATATGTGTCGGGAAAAAAATACTCTGTAATACGACTTAAGGAAAATATTTAAGATATAAGGGAGTGGTAGAATTAATTACTGCAGAGATTAATAAAATAAACAAAGAGTCCTTCAATTCAACAGATAACATTTAGTCAATACGGCGCTCTTTATTATTAAGGGGTTATAAAATTATCCTATGTCATCTTTTCCTTATAATCTCATAAAAAATATAAAAATTCGCTCAAGAAAACTCACCTATTATGTACTCTAACATTTTATTTGAAGGACTTCCTAATCTGGTTGCCACCACAAGGAAACATTTATTGGGAAGTCTCCTAGGTAATGGGAAGAGAGAAGGGAGCCTTCAAGGTAATATATATATATATAAGAGATAGGTTTTCTCAGGCGGTTGAGGAAGGGCCGATACGGCCCGAAAGCTTCCGAACAAGAAGAAAATGTGAGTCTCTTTTTCTGTGTTTCTGTGTTTTTTATGTACTTTTTGTGCCGTCTTAGATACTTATATATATATGCCTAATGATTTTCTAATAAATAAAAAGTGTTTCTACTGTTACTTATTTTAAATTCCTACACAATAAATAACACGACCTGAATTACAAATACAGGTCCTAACAAAATCACACACAGTTAAGACTGAAATAACGACAACGCACAAGCAATACTATAATAATAACGCTCTACAACATTTTTAAGTCAAATGTTTTAGCTATCATTCGTATTTTAAATCCTAACTGGGATGATGTGTTTTGGAAATTCATTTTTCACATTATATAGTATGACAAATTATAAATGAGCTCCACCAGTGAAATTTTTCTTTAATGCATAAAACTTAACTATTAAGACGGATATCTAAAGCCCAATAATCATAATTGAGTCTTTTCACGTCGATCTCAAGAATACCCATTAGTCTAACTATCTAATTAGCGTTAAGTAATACACAGGGTGTAAGTTGTTCATAGAAGCTTTCAAAAAATTATAAAATGTAAATAGGTTTAAATAGATGCTCCTAAAGAATCACATGGCTAATTCATTTTTAAAAATTATGAACTTTTCTGTCTGATTTTTTTCTGTGCTAGCCAAAACAAGTCCCCCTTCCAGTTCGTATTTGCGGAGGATCAACACGCTACATTCCTCATTCTACCATGACGAATGAAGGAGTAGAAAGACCTTGGGCGGTTTCACGAGATGAAAAATAAGGGTTATGGGCAGGAAAATGCTCATCTTACGAATGGCCTACGAATGTAATGTGTGAAATATATCAAACATTATATCCCAGCCATTTTTTTTAGAAGTTCCATTGACCCATTCCGGGTTTTCCCCCGATTGTATCTCGGGTAGGCTTCCGAGGAGGCTTCATGTAATAGCAGAGAAAATTAAAGTGTTCCACCTGAGAGTGTGATTCAATTGCTTTTATTCTCAATTATGGGATATTCCACTAAATTTGTTTTTAAATGTTTAGCTTCCGCCTATAAAGGGAAGACATAATACCTATTTGCTCAAAGAATCTAGTTCACGAGAACATTCCACTACCAGAAAATACCCTTCGCGTATACCGTGCAGCACAGAAGCACACATCCCTTCTGGAAGGGAGAAAAGGAAAATAAAAGAAAGAGAAAGAATCATGGATAAAATAAGAAAAGCTATAAATCACGAGGCGTGATACCTATAAAGTGATAAGGGCTAAGTGACATTGCTCATGGAACATCCGGGTGTTTAGGAATTGCACAGAAATCAACAGAAAACACCAATTACTAATGCGTCACGTGGATGATAAACATTTCACGTAATGCAACTACCCTCAAATTCCAATCTTAACGACATCAAATTTATATATTTGGTTGCTAATTTCATTTATATGATACAGAAAACTTTGCATCCAGGCTCTCGTCAAGACTTTCCATGCAAATTAACGAGACAGTTTCATATTACCGAGTCCTTGAAAATTGTAAAGTTAATAATAAAACATAGCATACTGCATATACGTAAAACTGCATACATATTAGAAATATAAAAAAACCGTCACTATGGGAAACAACACAGTATAACATCCTGTTTCGAAGTGGACAACGTGGTTATCAGACATTCTTGCTCTACATAAAAAGTCAAGAGGAAAATCTACAGTATTGATATGCCTGAGACGTGTTTAATATTGCTCTCTGAATAATTGCCAAAAAATTCTGAATAAAGTGTCAAATTACTACCTAATTAAAATTATGCAACTAAATAGAGAGAATAGCTCAAGATTAATTCCAGTTACACCTCAAAATGCATTTATATTAATGCATATTTAAAAAATGTATTTTAATAACAACTGTAGACCTTAACTGCTACCTTTGGTAGCTTAAACCAAAAGTCAAAGTGAAAGGTACCTGATCACGCCAAGATATTTTGAAAGTATTTTCTTAATTATATTTTGATTATGACTTCTATTATAGTATAGTAGTACAATGCGTTCTCTATTGTGTTTTTCATATTTGAAATAACAACACCATAGTTTGATATTAGGGAGCACGGCAACATTACCAAATTTTTCAAATAAGATATTCCCTCTCCCCGAAGTCGTTACAATAATCCCATTCCACAGAGAGAGGAATATGACTTTTAACAGTCATCACTAGCCACGCACGGAGCAATTTAACCCGATGGTCTTATCTGTATAAACGCATTTGCCGTGTATTCATTTATCCTGCTTAACTTCTTCAAGGGCGGGAAAACTGGCCGCCGGACTAAGGAAGGTCGTATCAGAGTATAGGAGGAAACCATGCATTTGTCAACACCATCTGTAATTCAACAAGAGCAATCGCGGCTTCTCAGAATGCAAGATAAGGCACAGAGGACAGCCTGAGGCAACACTTAGGTCACTCTTCCCATTAGGAGTTTGCAAGAAGGGAATGATTCGCTATTTCACACCCGCGAATGGTATGCACATGAGTCGCATGTTGGATTTTCCTTCCTGGTGGCAATACTGACAAAGCGTGTCGTTATCAATACTGTGAGAGTAACATTCTCAGAGCAATGACGTCGAAAGAAAGGATGAGAGGATAGTAAAAAAATTTACCCTATTTTTATGACCAATCCGGAATATTGCTTAGAAGAAAAATTTTTTTTTTTCATTCAAGAGAAAAAACAAGCCCTCAAATATTCACGATGAATATTTTGAATAATATCGTATTCTCCTTCTAAATGTACCACTTTACAGGAAAGAAAACTTTAATACTACCTTCGATACCAGTGAAAAAGTTGACGAAGAGGTCCTAAAACACAAAGGACGTACATTTAATTAGCAAAAATCCAATCAACTCATTCCTTAAAATTGAGAAAACCTCATAAAAAGTTTCGAAAGTAATATTTTCTACATTTTATACATATTTGGTATAAATATAGTTTATTTGAATCACTTGTACATAAAGACAAGATTTAATAACCTAAACGTCCTTGAGGTCTCTTCTCTATTCTGTTTCAAACAGTGTGCGAAATTATAAAATGTAATATTTAATTATTAAAGTTTAAGGTCTAATCAAGAATCCTCGACATCCGTTTCATCCATTTCATACATAATTCTTTCACTGTGCACATATCCTTATTACGATTCCCATTTTCTTCCTGGTAAATGAAATGGCATCCCTATCCTACTTGTTATAGATATCTTACTTATTATTAGTATTCCAAAATTCGCAACAAATATAAGATGGAAAAAATTAGTAGTTTAAAAAATTTATGAAAAATTCAGACATTAACGTTGACTCTTCTTTTTGATAGAAATCAACCCGACCATACCCCCTAGAATCCAATACCTATACTAAGATGTAATATATAAGCACATTTTGAATAGCATATTTCTGAAAATCAGAAACTTCCAAGGTTTTTTTTGGCACGGTGAATATTACCCCAATCTAAGAAGTCCTGATTGCGAAATAAGACGAAGGTGTGAAACGCAGTAGATTAAATGGAGGTGCCAAAGTATCGTCAAGCACCGGAATCATTTCATTCAGACGAACCCAAATTTGTATATTAATAGTAATTTTCTGCCGTTAACACCGTAAGGTT
>WURS02430637.1:0-15849 GCA_011762765.2 Rhinocypha anisoptera | reverse complement strand
TCGAACCCGGGTCCTCCGGTCAGTAGCCAAGCACCCTACCCACTGGGCTACCACGACCTCGAGGGTTCCTTATCTCCTTATATAACAGTGCTTGAAAAGAAGGAATTGATATCGAAAATAGGATAGTAATTGAAGATAATCAGTAAAGAATTCCCGATAACTTTCACAATCCCATTATTTTATAGCGTCCTCGTTCTGGTCGATAAAACAGTTCGCGTATAAAGAATAGATGCATCATTCTCTAATTATCAGTTTCCCAACAACCAGATACATACTTATGAAATGACTTCAGTGGGCTCAGATGCTGAAGGATTTCGTTGGGTTAAAGCATTTATTGATACAGTCCTTTCATGTCGACAGCCAGGTTATTGGACAAATTACTCCTATTTGCATAATATTTTTGCAGTATTATGTCTATTGAAACGATGGGAAACTCCATTTTTAGAAAAGAATGACACCTAAGTTTGATGAAAGTCACTTTTTGGATTTAGTATCTACGAGACACTGATGTATGTACTATGACAATGATATTCACGATATACTCGATATGAGATCCAGGTCAACGTACGTCCAATCACCCACGTAGTGAATGAATCACCATAAATGTACTCCTGAGCTTGAATAGTTCAAAGATCGATCACTTTGCACAATAAAAGATCATATCGTACATAGTACCGAACAACAGTGGAGTAACAAAAAGTATTTAAATATTGATTCAATAAATTGATTATGTTATAAATAGTTAGGGACCACTTTCTTTAATTACTCTATTCATTCAAATGAGGGTTCCCTGCTGTTGGCACAACCAGATGGAAGGCGCTCAGCCTCCTTTGTCCGAAGGCTGCAGTCCTGCTACTGATTTAACCACCAACTCCTCCCCCCCTTAACAAAATTCCCTCTTCGGATCGGCACAACTCCCACCACCTATCATTCCATCCAAAATCCCTCTCCTTTGCCCAGATCTGCTTCGCTTCCCCGACAGTCTACCCTTCATCACCACCTGCAACAACCCATTTGCCACTGAGAGTGCCATCTTCCATCTTCACGCCTTTCTCCTGCCTTCTTCGGATTTCACTCTCAACAATCGTCTCTAACCCCACCTATACCATTCTCAGCTCTTCTTCATTACTTTTATTCTTCGTCCACCTCACCTTTTCCATCCGTCGCCAAACCCACATCTCAATAACCTCCTACGCTAATCATCCTACCTCATGGCAAGGTTTCGGATCCATATAACTCTACGTTACAACCCAAAGTTGATTACATCCTGATGTAGATTGATAGATCCAAAGTAGCCAAAAAACACGGCTTTCTATACTGAAAACATTAACTGTGGAAAAAGGAATTTTCGGAACCTTTCTTCAGGCACATGAACCAAAAATGAAACAAACTTTTAATTATACCTCTCCATACCGTTTAATGATTTAGAAGATTCAACTCATTTGTCGCTAGTAATTTGATTAATCGTACAGATTTACTGAAATAATATTTCTTGTTGTAACCTTTTAGATACACCTCAAGGCATGTTGTTCAAAATTATTACACTGTTTATATATTAGTTGGAGATTTCTTTCGTCGGTGGTTTCCCGCCGACTTTTGTAGTCGATCATTAACTTCATTAATAATTTTTCTGCTTCCTTTTGATACCCATGTTGGCGAATTAGACAACAGCGTTTTTCGGCTTATTAATCTAGCTTTCTTTCCAGCGTTTTTTACCCAAGAGAAATGAAAGAAAAATCAACGCGCATCTTATGCAACCATTGTAGATTTTTCTCTTTGAAATTCGAACCGATTTTTAAATAAGTTTATCGTTGAAATATCTTTTCGACGGCCATCTATGGCAACAATAACAACAATACTTGACGGTAATCTTTTCCTGTTTTCGCCGAAAAATGTCATCAGTTTCATAGAATTTCTGTGATTTTGGGAACACTGAGATGTTCGTATTCGTACAATACTGGAATTTTTACAAATCGCATCTTTAATGTATAGAAAAAAGGGTCGTAGTGGTTGGGAGTATTTAGTAACCGGCAGGACTCCCATTGGGACACAGATAATCTCTATCGTTGTCCTAGAAGCATCTGCACCTCAGTCTAGGCTGTGTCAGTTTTACACCCTGGAAGGCGTTGTATTGTTCAATTATTTTTGTTTTCTCTAACCTATAGATGAAATATTGGTAGCTAATTATGAATAGGTATTTGCTGGCATTTTTACTTGAGAAAGTAGCCGTTCCGATGATAATTATGACAACTACAATTCCTTATACTTTAAGAGGCATTTAGTTTATTGATGCGGACAGAAATGTTTGAGAATCTTTTATGGTTTCATTTTAAGTCCGAAGGAATCTAGTTCGACACCATTTCGAGGAAATCCCAATCGGTTGACGCCTCTATACCGATGTACAATATCCGAGGACATTAACGCTTACATTCACGAACCATAGAGTTGCTATGAGTTCGATTTTCAGAGCGGCATTCTTATCAATATTCGACGGATTCAGGGTTACTCCAAATTGAACAGCTTATATAATTATTCAGTTTAATGATAAAGCGTCTGTTTTTGGAATTTAAAGAGAGAGAGAGAGATAATATTCACTGCACCGCAATGGAACGACAGACTGTTGGAATGACGTGGATTCCTGTTTGGATTTTATAGATAGAACTCTTCTCGATCTGGCGTGGAGGCAAAAAGCTTGAATTATACGGCAGCATTTCATGCGCACTGTTCCAGGTGTAACGCATGTTTTATAACTGTTTTCCCAAAGGCAAAAATGTAAACATTGAACTGCCAATGCATTTAATGTATATAAAACATATAATGCTAATTACTCTTTGCAGTCCATAAATACCAAGATAATGCAGTCAAAAGAGAAAGACAACTATGAAAATAACATCCGAACCTCTCTCTACCGCAAGTATAAGGAAGAAATTGTTGACCTAAACGACAAGCTCAAGGAAAATGTGGACATGTAAGTAAACGATACGTATCCCCAATAAGAACAGCGCCTTGGTGTAAACACGCTGTCTCCTGGGGAAACCATAAGGTAAAACAAATTGAAAATTGCGGACATTTTTGCAGTACATAAATGTTTGAATGTTGAAATGTCTGTGTCGTAAAGCAAGAGAAAATAACATCCGACGTACAAAATCGAATTTGTGAGAATATAATAATGATATTCCTCGGAATGAGATTTTATATACATATGTCGGATCACCAGTTATCAAAAATTAGGCGAAAACGGGACTTAAGAGTAGTGACAAAAAACATTTTTTCTTCGACGAGAGTCCATATTCAGCGCATATGCCGAGTGGAACATCCTGTTATCTAAACCTTAATGTAAGATGGCACCATTACTTCAAAATATGATTGCGAAAACCATTCATTTACTCTTTCACTGATCGTTCTATTCTTAAGCTATAATTATAGTCTCTCATCGGATGGAAATTATTTTTCAAATAGAATTCATTATAATCTCCCTGTGTGCACAATTGGTTAACTTTCAAAAAACGCCATGGTATCTCTTCCCAAATGATATATGGGGGAGAAAATAAAGTGAAATAAGTAAGTGCAAATGAATGGTTGGCCAATTTCAAACTTCTACGGGTCACAGTTTGCGAGTTACGCGGCCACATCAAACGTTTCAAATGCATGCCAGGGCAATCTAGTTACCTTTCAGCAATTAACGCCCTGCACTACGAAAATGGAATATTTGATTTTTGAAACCCAGAGACAGTGGGTACTTTAATTTTCAGTGTATAATGTGTGATATTTGTGGTCACGCAAATAATGGTGTTAATTAATTACAACTTATATAAATATATTTCTTTGTGTTAGAAAGAGAATATTAAGAAAATTATGCCCAATACATGTTTGCTATAATAAATGCCAAGGTAATAGCAAACTTACTCTTGTATTGACGTCAGTAAACGCGAAATTATTTTAATACGAACTCTTGCGTTCGTGTTAGCGAAGATTTACTGTATTCGTCCTAAACTCAGCAACACGTGCCATCCTGGGTGGCAGCTGGCGGGGGATCGTGTAGACAAAACAGTGGTAGCACGTGGAAGATGAATCTGGGAGGATAGAAGAGAGGCAAATACGCACAGTACCCTTTACCGTCCGTGCTATTTAATGCTCTTGCAAAGGAAATGGTTAGACAAGGATTTGAGGGAGGCTGGTAGTAAAAAGAAAAGTAGTATATCATGTTTCCGCGGCGATTAAAAACCTCCCTGCTGGATTCTGTCTTTTGGGTAACGGTCACTCCAGCTCCAGAATTAGCCAAGCCGAGTTCAAGTTAAAGGTCATTTATTTCATGCTCTCAGGTAAAATATAATCCTATTCCATCGTGTGTCTCGCTGCCATTGGCAGCATATTTCAGAGCACGCAATTTATTATTCTGTTGCTTTTGCTTTATGCCGATATCTCCCGTCCTATTTTTTTGACCTACCTTGTCATTTTTATTTGTTTTGTCATTTTGCTACTTTAAGTTCACTTCGTTAGATATCCAATTTATAATGCATCCATATCCAATTATTTAATATTAAAATAAATTATTATTACTGTAATGGCTTATGTTGAACCATTTAAGCCACAACAGAATTTTCCTCTTTACGGCAAAAACGATATTTCGCAGGTCTTATTTAGGAGAGTATCGGATATCCCTTTCTTTCTACTTCTCAATAACTGTTCTTCACCCATATCGCTGGTCTTTTTGTGTTATGAAAATCTTCTTCTATTTGTGTGTTTCAGGCATCCCTGTTGAAATTTCCCGGGTATTTCACTATCCTCGTATCATCCATAATGCCTAAGTCATGATGACTAACTTTTTCGAAGTGCAATGCATGGTAGGCCAATATGTGCTCGGCGACAGCCGATTGGCTAAGCTGTTTATTTTTCCTCGCTCTTTCTCGAGAGTTCACCCCCGCTCCCTACTCTCGATACTCCTCGCCGGCTTTCTTGCGGCGCGAGTCATTTTCAAATAGTACTCGCGGAGGATTTTGGTAATTCCCTCCGTGGGCCCATACAAAGCCTGTTACTTTGTCCGGCATGGACTAATCTTCGTTCATCTCTCTTTTTTCTTCTTAAAAGGACCTTTTAAGGGCCAGATGTTTCCATTGTTCTACAAGGCCCCAGCCAGGTGCTCCTCCGTTTGTAGCAACTCTCGATCTTATATCTATTGTGAGGGTGCCATGTTTTGATCTTAATGTGGCCCACTTTATGCTGGGGTTGGTGATGGGAGAGAATGCATTTGTCAGTGTTTAGTTTTTTCTAATCTTGCAATATCACAGCACCTTTGTCTTCTTTCTAAGAAGAATGCTCAAGAAATGTAGTTTGCCCTATCCCAACTTCCATGTCAAATTTCACCCTGGGTTTTTCAAATAACTGAGGAATCTATCTGCTGTCAATCTCCCATGCCACCAGATGAGGAATTGGTTGAATCCATTATGGGAATAACGTGATCAGAATGGGATTATAAAATATACTATGAAAACTTTGAGGTTCAACAATGATGAACAAAAACAATTAAAATGCATAGTATCTCAAGAAATACCAATAAAAGTTAAACATAAACATTTGTAGGGGTAAATTATATGAGATAATCTATATTTTTTACATTAAAAATAGTTTTATAAGGACATGAAGATATGAATTGTTTTACTGAAAGATAAGCAAAGAGACATTTAAACATGACTGCCGTGAGCCAGATTCTTGAATAACAGTTTTTCTGCTATTTGTTAATAAGAATTTTGAGACTACTTGTGTGTTCCTTGACTTTACATTCATTTTTTACAGAGCTTTTGAAAGCAAAGAAGAAGAATCAACAAAAGAAACAGCTAAAGATGAAATACCTCCAGTGCCATATTATAAACTGGTTAGTATTTCACCTAGGTTAAAAATCTATTTTATATATATATATATACACACAGCTCAGTTTGGAATATTTAATGCAAAAATCAATTATTATTGCATAATAAAAATTAGCAATAAAAATGCTCTACATTTAAAAAGTGAATACCATTACAGTATAGTTAATTATGTGATAACAATTTCTTAGTTCAGGTACTCAACAGTATTTGATAGATTCTTGCTCATTTTGGGAATGCTCAGTGCAGTAGTCACCGGTTTGTGTCAACCTGCAAACACCATAATGTTTGGAGATCTCACAGGAACAATGGTTGATAAGGGATCGCTCCTTGCATCCAATCAACTGAACATGTGAGTACTATTGCCACACTTATGAAATGATGTTTCACACATGGGAAACATTTCACACACAGTGAAATGAAATTATGGAATTTTAAAATGTATTATACTGATTCTTATGATGGTAGCAGATATGTATTACTCATGAAAATTCATTTGTTAATGATAATTTTTTCTCCGAAGTTGGTGAACAAACCCGCTACATTTCTCTGGTGTGTTACATAATTTAGGGGATCAGATCATGCTACGTCTGATGAATAAGTCATTGTTTTCAATTTCAAAGAAGATTCATTATCTCAACTGCAGAGTATCCAAGTCAGTGACCCATATTCATAGTCATGGACTCAATCTTTACTTGAGTCCCACTGGAGAATTTGGGCGAATCCATATTCGTAGTCGTAAAACACAAATGATGACTTGATTTAGACTTGGGTTTGATTGGAGCATTTCCTGAGTCAATAGGTAGGAGAAAACTCTTTGGAAACTCAGGGAAGACAATATGGCCACATTTCACTTTCATTACTTTGATCTGGCATTATGAAATTTATAAACCAAATATCTGGACAGCAATGATCTATGAAGCTTGTAACTTTTCATTCATGCAAATCAAAGTGTTGAATATAAACAATCAAAAATAACTGAGGAAATAGAAATCTATTTACATTGTTCATTGGCAAGTTAAGGTTCTACCTATAATTGCCAATTAACTTAGTTTTAATTGCCACGAAAGCTTGTCTTTTTTTATGAGAAATTGCAATTCAAAATTATTCATCCTTTTGGAGCGCACTCTGTTCCACAACAATGCTCAAGCTTAACTCAGGCTCGAGATCGAGTCAAGCAATGGATTTGAAGATCATGCTCGACTCGGACTCAATCGGAGCAGAATCCATCTCAAAAATGGACTGGGATTTGATTTACCAAAACAGGGATTTCTGAGTAAACCCACTCAAAACACTGCTGGATTTGTTTTAAACTTAAAATCAATGGATAAAATCCTACATTTACATTGATATTAAATGTAGGTGTCTTTGGCAGTAATTAGTCAAACTTTTAATTTCACAGATCAGATTTGCCGGCCATAAAAAAGGATTTTATGGATTCAATCAATACATTTGCCATAGGAAACTCCATTATTGGTGCCTTAATGCTGGTTTGCAGTTACATATCTGTGACCACATTTAACTATGCTGCACAACGTCAGGTGAGTTCTATAAAATGCTCTAATTTAAGAAAATTCTTCCTAACACGATCATAGTCAATTAGCCCCAATGACTTACATTTAAAAAAATAGCATTAATATATGTTCCATTTGTAAATATGTAGTAGAAAAACAAACTTCTTTTACCTCAAACAAACTCTTACTACTGAACATTTTCATGGTGAAAGCGTGATGATATAATTTGTTTTATTGACATTTTATTGAAAAACAATCCTTTCAAAACACAACACTTAACTACTTACCCCACAACTTATATATCCCCTTGATACCTCTATACTTTGCAGATATTTCACATTCGACAAAAGTTTTTGAAGGCAGCACTACGTCAGGATATTGCCTGGTATGATACCCACCAGACTGGAGACTTTGCAAGTAGAATGACTGAGTAAGTATTTTTTACTTCAAGGAATGACATGAAATGACTATTGATTCAAAATGTTAGATGTCTTTTAATGACAACTTCTAAATTCAATGTTTCTAACCAGTTCCATACCTCATAAAAATGGAACAAATGCTTTCTAGCTACTGTAACTTTATGGACTTTGTTTCATAGAATAACATTAATTGGCAATTAATTCAAATTAATGAATAAGCAGCATCTGAATTGAGAAAGCTTTGGTTCACATTCTCTCATGGCTGTGACCTTGTTCTTCATAGTGGCATACATAATAATATAAATACCAAAAATAATGACTTTAATATAAAGAGGATGTCTGAGAATAGTAGGTAAAACATCTGCTATCTGTTTCCCTGATGGCATAAATTTTATTGCTCTTCTAAAACACCACTACAATAAAAAAAAAACTCTCTTAATCTGAAAAATCTCAAAATAAAATTTGAATAATTTAATTAAATATTTGTAAAATCATCATTACTGGCAATGACAACTAGAGACCTCTTTACAATGTGTACTAAATCATTTAATAAACTCGCTCTTGCAATTAGTCTTAAAAATTAAACAAAATTAAAGTACTTAAAAAAATGTTATATTCACATCTGGCTTTTAGTGTTGATGAATTCCTATGTACTTGAGGAACATATATATCTAACCCAATCCAACCCAACCCACTTTGTATATATTTTAACTTTGTATATATAACCACTTTGTATATATTTTAATGTTTATGTGTCCTTAGCACTTGCCATATATGTTGAAGTGTTGTGCACTGTGTCCTATGGACAAATAAAGTAATAGGAGTAATAACAATAATAACCATACATTGACCTACAAAGAACCACAATAATAAACACATACACAATACTAAGGAAATTTCTTCATCATCCATCAACAGAGTGAAATGTGAAACCCCAATCCTTTTGGTATAGCACAACGGGTGAATGTTTCCAGCCTTAGGGGCTGATACGTGAGAAATTCATAATAATAATATGATGGCCTAACGGTTCTTTGGTTACCATAATATTTATTTATTTCCACAGTGATCTTAGCAAAATTGAAGAAGGCTTGGGTGAAAAAGTTGTCATGTTTTTCCATTTTCAAATTGCATTTGTTGGATCAATTGTTCTGGCCCTTGTAAGGGGATGGGAATTGGCCCTCATCTGCCTTATATCATTCCCAGTTACTTTAATTGCTGTCGGAGTAACATCACGGGTGAGTTGTATATATGTACATATGTCGAAACTCCCAAATAGCATTAAAGAAAAAAAATCCCCTTTTTTTCAAATTTTAATTTCATTTTTCATTATGCAAAGAAAAAATTCTGTTTATATATTTGCACTGTCCATATCTATGAAATATGTTAAGGATGAAACAAGAAGGGGAAAACTGATGGGTGAGGATTACAAAGATATTTTTTATGTCACCCCCCCCCACCCAACTCAGATAGCATCAGCCTTATCAAGGAAGGAGGTCGAGGCTTATGGAAAGGCAGGTTCCATTGCCGAAGAAGTCCTCAGCTCCATACGCACTGTGATCGCTTATGGTGGACAGGATAAGGAAAGCGAGAGGTAAGGTCAAGAGATTTGTTGATCAGGTTTCTGATGACATCGCTGTAGTTAAGGAGAAATAGTAAGCAATGCTTGACAAAGGGACCTACGAATAAAATAACTACAATATCTAATCAATCCAGCAATCCAACTGAAAAATTTCGTTCTGGAGAAAACATTTTTTCCTTTAATTTTTGGGGAGCTAGTTTAGACTCATCAAGTAAGAATATTGTTTTCTTGTTGTTTTCAGTGAATTTATTAATTAAAAATTACCTTATCACAGAATTGTGTTAATTTTTGGTGCTATAACAGCACCAAAAATGACAAATGTGGCAATAGTCATATGTTTACATTATCGGTGTCACTATAATGAATCAGTGAAAATATAAATGTCTTCGTTATATCTAACATTTAATGAATGTGTAAATTCATTTTGTGATAAGTCTTACTCTTTTGGAAGCTCTACACTAAGTTGCAGGCTAAAGATTAGTGTCACTTCCATTCTAAACCACCTACAATTTGGTAAGTTTCTCTTCCTTTTTTGGATAGTAGCCAAAATAAGTTACTTTCAGAGTGTTGTCTTTCAGCTCTAAATTTGTCTACTAAATACGTATTCACTAAACTTCACTCACTTATGAAGACTATTACACTTTTTTTTCAATGTTATTCATTTATCTTCACTTATTACCTTAATTACTACTATAGCAAGTCTTAAAAAGATTTGAACTATTTAAGAAGTTGCTTCCCTGTCTTACCACTGGCCAATGGTGTTAAATTTTCAATATAAAGATCTACTTCTTCCTCCAGAAAAATAATCACACAGCACTTTATTTTAAACAGGTATTCCAAGAATTTAGTCTTTGCAAGAAATAATAACATCAAGAGGAGCTTAGTATCTGGTCTGGGAATGGGCATCTTGTGGTTTTGTATTTATGCTAGTTATGCTTTGGCTTTCTGGTATGGGGTCGGCCTAGTGCTGGATGAAAGAAAGTGGCCAGAAGAAAAGAGGCATTATACAACTTCAACCATGGTGACAGTAAGTAACACTAATACAAAAGTATTATTAGCTCCATTTAATATAAATTCAATATCACCATTGTTGCTACTTCTCCAGTGTTCCCCTGGATACTCCAATAATCAAGTTTCATCTCCATGGTATGTTTGTTTGCTTTTAAAAATGCTGTACAATTTCCCTCAAATTGCCACTTCTCTTTAGAAAAATATTTGTTTATTAATACATTATATCATAACTACACATGATGAGTTAACATTTTCAAATTAAATTTGAATTGCATTAACTGTTGTTCCATCTTTGGCAATTGTTGAAAGCCAAAAGGAGAGTCATTTACCCTAAATTCAGTGTAGAATTGTGGGAGAAGATAGAAAATCATTGTTAGAATAGTATTTAGGGCAGCCAGCTTAGAATATTAAAAATTAGGTTAATTAATAGTGAGTCATCAACTTTAGTTTTTAACATAATTTTTCTTTTACTGGAATTAGCAAATAGATTATTACTTATAGTAATTATTTATTTTTTAATTATAAAATTGTTTTTTATTTTTTCACTTACTACACTTTGTATGTAGTGACAGATAGTAAAATTACTTAGGAAAAACAAAAAACCAAGAGCATACACATACAGCAATTACTAGCAAACATATGATAAAATGGAGGAAATAAAGAAAGGTATTTAGGCACCTAAAGAGATTGGCATGAAAAGAGGTGAGGAAAATGGATTGTTCCAATACCAAATAGGAACAAAATACCTATCCCAGGATAATTCTTGCCATTTGGAATCAATGCTGTTCTGTCTTCCTCACCAAATTGTATTCATCCTTTTACTAAAATATTTGGAAAGAATTAGAAAGGACTAAAAAAGGGATGAGTAAAGGACTTTGTTTAACATACTTTCAAAATTTGATACCTACTATGTAGCATATATTTTCATGTTTTTGTGCCTGAAAAAGTTAAACAACTGCCACAAAAGTAATAAATACATGATAGGCCCTCAACCTTTCCACAAACTTCCCAAGAATTCTATGGTGAGACAACATTTGCTAAAAATATCTGAAGCTCTATGCTCTATAGCTTTTCACATTTGCAAAACAAATGCATAGTACTTGTGGCACTCTGACGGGAGGCTAAAAGAACGGCAGAGAGAGAGAGAGAGACACAGAGAAGAAGCAATACAACCTCTCCGCCGTTGTCGAACATGCATGGAGTGAACCGGGTCACAAAATAGATTCTGAGAAGATGTGGGTACTGGCCAAGGAGAAGCAATATTTCCCCATATTAATAAAGGAGGCCATCGAAATAAAATAGAATAATGTATTTGCCCAAGGATCATGTTACAATATTGCACAGGATATAAGGCATTTCAAAAGTATATCAATAGTAACATACATCGATCGAGTAATATCAAGAGTGACATACATAGTTTACAAATTCTCATCGCTGGTAAAATCATTTATATTAAAGTACAGTTTATCAGGCAGAAGGTGCTTGACTTTCAACTTAAATCCATGGGTACTAATGGGTTGTTTTAATACCTTGGGGCAAAGCATTAAATAGTCTTAAATCCCATAGCATCAGGGCCAAGCATTGATTTTCTTGTGGGTAGGAAGGGAATATGCAAGTTTTCATGACCATGGGTAAAGTGGCTGTGAATGTCATTATTTTTTTCAAAGTTGGGACCTTTTTTGTGTACATGCAATAATACCTGCAAAATATAGACACCAGGAACAGGTAATAGACCCAATCTCTTATAAATGGGTCGTGAAGGTGCCAAAAAATGCTCATGAGAGATCAATCTTAAGATCCTCTTTTGCAGTTTAAATATGGCTTGTTCGTGATGTGAGGAGCCCTCAAAACACAGTACCATAGGTTAACTGTGAATAAAAATCACCATAGTAAAGAGCGAGCATGACATCCAAAGAGACAGAATATCTTATTGATCATATTAAAAAACATATATGTACTGCTCAATTTTGAAGCCAATGAGATGATGTGGGGCTCCCAATCAAGTGAGGCATCACAATTCAATCCCAGAAACTTCAGCCTTTCTGACTGCGGGATTTGCTTGTAATCAATATTGACTTCATCATAGGATTTATTTTTGTTTTTAAAGCAGATGATTTGCGATTTATCAACATTCAGGTTGAGAAGGTTCGTTGAACACCAGTTGCTTAGGTCTGCAGATATACAGTTAAATTGGTTTATTAGTTTAGAAAAATTAGCTGATGAGACAATGATATTGGTGCCATCTGCATATAAAATTGGTTGAGCACCACAGGTGTTAATCAAGATACCAGGGAGATCGTTGGCATATAGCAAGAATAAGATGGGCCCCTAGGATTGAACCTTGGGGCACACCATGAGTCATGAGATTTGTGTGAGACAAGTAGCAACTTCCATTGCTCTTGATGGTTACCTTTTGCATCCTATTGTATAAATAAGACTGAATCCAACTGTTAGCACAACCACGGATTCACAGATTCTTGAGTTTCTTCAAAAGTAGTGGATGGTTCACACTATCAAATGCTTTGCTAAGATCAAATAGCATAGCAATCACAGCTAGTTTATTATCCAGTGCATGCAAAATATGATTAAAGACATCAATTATTGCAGATATAGTGGATGTTTTTCAACGAAAGCCATGTTGACTAGGGAATAGAAGACTATGTGATTCCAAAAAGGACAGTAATCTATTATAAAATTCCTTTTCAAATATTTTAGAAAAAGCAGATTGTATTGCTATTGGATGGCAAGAGTTAAAATCTGATGTACTACCTTTATGCTTATAGGCAGGAATTACCCTTGAGGTTTTTAATTTATCAGGGAAAAGGCCTCATCTTAGTGATTCATTGATCAGAAACAAACGTGGATGTTTAATCATATCGATAGAAACAGTTACTAAAAAATTTGGAATATCTTCAGTGCCGGAGCTCATTTTTGGACCCAGGTGATCAGCAATAGTCACTAATTCTCTCTCAGTGCATTGGGGAAAGGAAAAGGGAGTTAAAAAGGAGATAGTAAATCAGAGTATTCAAAGGAAGCATGAGCATTAGTAATGGCTGGCAAATGGGCGAAGAGATCATTGAATTTGGAGGCTAAAATAGTCATGTCCGAGACTGGTTTCCCAGTTTTGTCCACAAACTTAAGTAGTGGTTGAGTGGGAAAATTATTTTTAACCTTGTTAATAATTTTCCATATTTCCCTAGTTTTGTTGCTGGAGTTGAGAACTCTAGTGTTATTGTGTGTCCTCTTAGCTAGGTTAATCATCTTGCGGTAAGAAGCTTTTAGGGTAGTGTATGCATGTTTTAATTCAAGGTTTTGACTGTATTTGCAGGAGACAGTAGGGTTACAGATGTTTGTCGAATTTCATTGGTTGTCCATGATTTACGGGTGCCCTTAGAAGTGGTTTTCCTAGTTATTAATGAAAATGCAAGATTAAAGTAATGTGTGTACTTATCATAAAAGAGGTTAAAACTAGAATTGATATCAGGAGCAGAGAAAACGTCTGACCAGTCTTCCCTATTTCTGGAATTTAAAAAGTAGCACATATTTAAATCGGTAAATGAATGCAAGGACTGAACTGTAACTGGAAGAGAAGAAGTAATGGTGAAGTTGGACAGAATTGGGAATTGATCTGACAAGTCGGAGTAAATGACAGAGGTGCAGATTAAATTGGGGTTGGAATTAGATACTATATCATCAAGCAGCATTTCAGAGTGGTTAGTGCAGCAAGTGGGTGATGAAGAGTTACTGGTGAGGTTAAAGGGCTTCATTAGATTGGTGAAGTCATCCCTGTTGTTACTGCTGGTAAGCATATCACAATTGTAATCCCCAGTGAGGATAACATGAGGTGTTATGCGGGGGTCAAAAAGTAGCTCGAGCATACTATCCAGTTTGTTTAAAAATGATTGAAAATTACCAAGAGGAGACTGATACAGAGCAATGATATAAACAGATAAATTTTCAATGTAAATATTGGCGACAGCAGACTCAAAATCTTTTTCAATGTTTAAATGATTGTAAGTTACATGGCAGCTCTGGGAAACAAAATTATGTTTAGCCAAGATTACAACACCACCATTTTTATACATGGTGCGACAGTACGAGTCACCAACATAGTAACCAACACTTATTACAGAGATAGACAATGTCCACATACACACAATATGTCGGGATTATGGGAGTTGAGAAAAATATCCAGTTCTGCAAGCTTCTTATGAAGACACTGAATGTTTATATGCATAATCTTGGTTAAGCAGTGACATATTCTCTAAAGAAATATTTCCAGGTTTCACAATATACTGCGGAGACCGTGATGCGAGAGGGGGGGAAGTTTTTATTTGTGTTAAAGAGGGGCACCGCAGTGTACTTCAATGGACTAGGCAGGATTGCGAGATGTTATGGATCAAATTATTTGATGATATTAATAGGTATTCCCTAAACATCATTGCCGCTTACAGAAAACCTAGCAATGGCCTCAACTTAGTCTAAGCACTCGCAGACATTTATTTAGAAAACAGATAGTCAGACCTTAATAGTGGGGGACTTAAACCTCCCAAAAGTTCGTTGGCAAGGGGTCACAGCAGGGGATGGGAGAGCCCAAGACCTTGCTAATCACCTCATTCACAACGAGGGTTTTACCCAAGTTGCAGATAAACCTACAAGGGAAGGGAACACCCTGGATGCCTTCCTCGTCAGGCCACTCGACATTTTCCTAGAAGGAGAGGTTATCCTTGGTATAAGCAACCACTCAGTGGCATGTATAAAAGTACAATTGAATTCTTTGAAACTCCTGAAAGGAGAAGTGAAAGCTGTCACTTGGAGATATAACAAAGGGGATGGCCAAGGGTTTCATTTGTTTTTGAAAGATCATTCCCAAGCCTGGGTGGGTCAGGGGGGAAACATAAACGAAATCTGGCAGTGTTTCAAAAATATCATTTTCCAGGACTTGGAAAAATTTGTCCCAAAAATGACGCTCAAACATAACAGCGATCCTGAGTACTATAATAAGTCCATTAAAAAACTTAAGAGAAAGGCTAGAAGAGCTCACTCCTTGATAAAGTATGGGACTGGCTACCTCCAAAAATATAATTCCCTTGTAAAGGAGTTGAACAGGGAGAAAACAAAAGCAAGAGAGGAATACCTAAATCTTACACTGGAGAAAAATAACACTATACCTTGACCATCGAAAGAAGACTTTTGACCGTTAAATTTGCAGCCAATCGGCGGTCACCTACAATGACGTATAGTCGGAGTCTCTCTCTCTCTCTCTCACATTCCTTGTGTGAGAAATAGAGACAGGGTTATAACAAATGCGCAACGAAAAAAAACATGGCGCGTTTATACATCAAGTTGTTCTCTTTACAGCAGAAGACGCAGCTCTCGATTTATAAGAAAATAAGTAACCACTCAACGAAATATACATGATTTACTCCTTGTTCCCTGACACATACTTTCTCATAGTATTT
>WURS02430626.1:0-15849 GCA_011762765.2 Rhinocypha anisoptera | reverse complement strand
TTTTATTATTATATATGGTGGTTTTATATCTTTCACATTATTTTTGTCTTTTTGCACTGTCTCATCTCTCTCTCTCTCTCTCTCTCTCTCTCTCTCTCTCTCTCTCTCTCTCTCTCATTCGCTTAGTCACTGAATTTGCACTTTTTACGACACACAAACAGAATATATATGCAGAGAGAAAGAGAAAGAGAAGTGAGATACTAAACTTTTTTTTGATTATATAACTCATCTTTTATCTCTCTTTCTCTCTCTCCTTCTTTCTCTCTCTCTCTCTCTCTCTCTCTTTCTCTCTCCTTTCTTTCTCTCACTTAATGATTTACTGAATGGTGAGACCAAAGATGATGATGGTGATGATGAAGAAGAATCGTGATTCGAACGCCTCGTTTGCGTTCGAATTCGAATATCTCTCTCTCTCTCTCTCTCTCTCTTTCTGTTTATATGATTATCATTATATAAAACTTAAAGTTTTACGATCTTCGCGTGTATATATGTCTGTTTGTGTGTGTATGTGTGTGTGCTCTTGTACCCTCTTTATACTTGATTGACTAGTCTAGCTCTCTCTCTCTCTCTCTCTCTCTCTCTCACTCTCTCTCTCTCTCTTCACTCACTTTTATCTTACTTACCTTAACTGCTGTTTTTCCAAGACAAAGCTAGATGTAATCTCAATCTTAAGACCCACACTTTACTCACTTTGACGCATTCTCTTCGTTCTCTCTCTCTCTCTCTTTCTCTCTCTCCCTCTCTCTCTCTCTCTCTCTCTCTCTCTCTTCGTTCTCTCTCTCTCTCTATCTTTCTCACTCGAACCATTATCTCAGATGTGCTCTGTTTCCTTGGCATGAAAGTGCACATACTGATGCGGTTTCTACCCACGCTTTCTCTCTCTCTCTCTCTCTCTCTCTCTCTCTCTCTCTCTCTCATTCTGAGAACGTGCCACACAACCTACGTTGGACCTTGATGATGATGATGATGAACTATCACTATATAGTTTTTATCTTCTTTTCAATCTTTTCTTTCCCCTTAACTTTAACTTGAATTAGTGTTGAAGTTGGGAAAATTTTCTCCCTCACAGGAAGAGTGAGAGAGAGAAGAGAAAGAGTATGAGTAAGTAGTTTGGTTAAACTGAAATCAAACTCTCATATTATTATACACACATCATGTTTTTCTTTTTAATTATTAGTTTGTTATTTATTACATCTTTTTTGTTGTCTATTATTTTTTCAAAATTTTTTATATTATATATTAATGTCTATATGTACCTCTCTTCTTTTCTTTCTCTCTCTCTCATTCTCTCTTCCTCTCTATCACTAACGTATTTTTTGGCAAGATTTTTCCGTGTGATTGTTGCCTGGGTGTACCTACGCGATACTTCACGTTCCTTCACTATCGACTATCGATCACTTTGATCTTTCGCTCTCTCTCTCTCTCTCTCTCTCTCTCTCTCTCTCTCTTGAAGGAAGTTAGTAATAGTGTGAGATAAAAGGAGGCGAATGAGAGAGAGAGAGAGAGAACCTCAAATGTCTTTGAGATCTTGGTTGAGTTCTCTTCCCACCTCTTTCTCTCCCTCCCTCTCTCTCTCTCTCTCTCTCTCTCACTCACTCACTCACTCTCTCCTTTCTCTCTCTTCCTTTTCTCTTGGTGTCTCCAAAAATGGTCTTTTTCTGACAGTGTAGTTTCTTCTTGTTTTCGATCTTTTCTCTACACACGTCAATGTCTTTTTCTCCATTTCATTTAAGTCTACTATCTCAACAACTATTTGATGCCATTTTGATGAGTGTCTGATATCTGAGGTCTATACAACTTTCAACTCGGAGAAAGAAATATCTTTTTCATATATTGGATCAAACTTTGATTTCTCGATTTGGCGGTTCCGATTTGTGAAGGCTTTTTGAAGCTTTTTTTATTTATCATTATTTAACCTTGTTTCCTTTCTCTCTTTCCTTCTCTCTATTATTTCAACTTATCTGCGTTTGCGCAACTGTTATAAAATTATTTGTATTATTTAATAATTATATATTACAGTTTTTGTATGGGTCTTTTGTTCTTAGATTCTTTCTCTTAAACTTTTATCTATTTTTCACTGTATTCCAGCTAAACTGCGCATGCGCATCTGTGATCTAATTTTAAGTTAATATTATTTTTACCATTTTTCAATACTAACTTGACGGATATTTTTTAAGCTTAACTCTCTCTCTCTTTCTCTCATTATTTGTGAAAACATATCCTGTATTGATAGATCACAAGGAGTCAAAATAAAGTGTATTAGAGGTAGGGTTTTCACGATAAGATGTTGTAGTGGTAAAATCTATTTATTATGTTGTTTATGCTCTCTCTCTCTCTTTCCCCATCTCAACTTGTAATGCGAGCTCTATTGTCACATCACGTGTTTATAACATTAGTTCCGGTATAGTATCTAACTTGTGTAATGAGTCACATATATAACACAAAAATGCCAAAAATAGTTTTCTTTGTGGGATAACGCCATCTGGTTGCGCTCAAATGAGTTTTGTAGCTAATCTAGATAATCTTAAATACCTTATTCTACTCATCAAAAACATCGCTTGGCATATAAGTTTTTGAAGAAATTATCTCATCATCTATGTTCTCTTGTTGCTTAGTGTGTAGGCGCATGCGCTCTGCGACTATCTCTCTCTCTCTCTCTCTCTCCCTCTCTCTCTCTCTCTCTCTCTCTTTCACTTTGTCTCTAATTTTAATCCTTTTTTCGATTACATCATCACTTTGTTCTTTTTGATTATTTTTGCTATTTTTTGCACTTTGTACTTTTGGCTCTTTGTACTGTGGTATTTCCTCATCTGATTAACACCTGAGCTCTTGAAGAGGGGAAAGTGAAAGATAGAAAGAGAGAGAGAGAGTGAGAGATTTGATCCTGGAACTTGATACATCTACATATACACACTTAGAGCTTATCTCATTCACTCACTTTCACTTTTTCTCACTCTATCTAACCTAACTCAAGTTCTCGAGAGTAAAGTAAAGTGGATATAAATACTTTTTTTTGGAATCCATTGATAGAGAGATTGCTTGATGTACAAAAAAATGATCAGAGAGAGAGGGAGAGATCTGGTATCTACCTCATCTCTCTCTCTCTCTCTCTCTCTCTCTCTCTCTCTTTCTATCTATCTCTCTTAATATGATGAGACAGTTAGTGTATAAACAATGTTATAACTTGGTCTATCTATTACTCTCATTCTTTCTCTTGCTCCCCCTCCTCTCTCTCTCTCTCTCTCATCAGTATATACTTAAAAATTAGGGCTATCGGTTCAAAGTTCTAACTCAAATCATCACTGCACAAGTGTCTAACCTAAGACAGATCGATTGCCGTTTTGTTTCTCAAGTTCTCTCTTTCTTTCTCTCTCCCCTCTCTCTCTTTCTCTTTCTTTCTCTCTCTCTCTCTCTCTCTCACTCACTCACTCCCTCTCTCTTTCAATGATGTATGTGTGATATATCTTCCACACGCCACCATCTCGATCTTGAGGATTGAGGTTGCGAAAAAAGGTCGTGACATTTGTAAGTGTTTTGGCTCTCTTTTGTCTCTCTCTCTCTCTCTCCCTCTCTCCATTACAAGTTGTATTTGATGTGACGCCCGGATTATATCAGTTTGGTGTGGTGAGCACTCTTTTTTAATTGCTCACACTTTTGAGTGAGTGATTGAGAGAGAGAGAGAGAGAGGAGTTAAAGCCAACAAAAATTTCTTCTGATAATGACACTCGATAATGATGATTTGGGCTTGAAAAATCTCATTTGCTATCTAACCTTTTTATTTTATTTTTTTCAATATATAAATCTCACAACGCCCAAATCTTTTGGATGTTGTCTTCTTCTTCCAAAAAGAGAAAACTTTAGAGATTTTAAAACAGATTAAGATGAATCCTAAAATAAGAAATTTTTCGGAATCAATCTGTTGTCTTGACTTATCTCTTATCTCGCCCTTTTTTGTGATTTTTTGGGTTTGGCTTTATATATATTGAAAGAGATTAGTATGATCTGATGAATGAATGAAAAGAAATGAGAAAGAGAGAGAGAGAGAGAGAGGGATGGAAAGAGGGGGGTAGAGTTCATTAGGGATAGATCAAAAAAGGGTGTGTTGATCTATGAACTTGAAAATGTAAAAGAAAGATAACTTTGTTGCGTTTCTCTCTCTCTCTCTCTCTCTCTCTCTCTCTTTCACTTTGGCTTTTATGCTTGTGAAAAATTTAGAAACTTTGCGTGTTGCTTCTTAATCCGCCACTGATAGATAGATGAGTCAAGCTATCTTTCTTGGTTACTCTCTCTCTCTCTCTCTCTCTCTCTCTCTTTCTCTCTCTCTCTCTCTCTCGCTCTCTCTCTCCCTCGTTTGAGTGATGATGAAGAGAAAGATGAGTGGGCCGGACGCGCAACACGAGTCGCGACGCCGAATTACTCATCTCGCCTCTAATGATGAACGTGAGAGAGAGTGTGTGTTATGTGAGAGAGAGAGAGAGAGAGAGAGAGATCTAATTAGAATGTGTCATTTGCCAATGTGTGTGTATGTATTTCGGCAAAGATTACGAATTTTTCATGTAATCACTCCAAATTCTTTCTATCTAAAAAACCAAATGCGTAATCAAAACGATTGCGTATACAAATTCGAACTTGAAAGGTTAATTAAATTAATTTTTTTACTTTAAATTTGCGTACAACAAAAATTTTGGATTATCAATTTTCATGATTAAAAATGTGTTAGCTTTATATTGTTTCTAATTATCAAATAGAACTAGTTTACACATAGTTGAAATTGCGCATGCGCACTATTCTTGATTGTGAAAAATTTAGTTTTATTTTTTTTTTAAATTCTATAATTAAGTTTGATATGTTATGTATTTTGTCATTGTTCATTTTCTATCATATTTTTCATGCGCATGCGTAGTGGAGAGCTTGATTCGAGTTATCTGATTCAATTCTAATTTTGGACGTTATAATTCGAATTTCAATCAGATTGAAATTCGAATTTGGTGCGTTATGATTCGATTTTTTTGAACAAAAAAAGAATTTAAAGAAAAGATATGTATCTTATATATCATTGGAATTTTTTTTTCGTTTTGTATTGAATTTCCAATCTTTTTCGTTTTTTTGTTGATTTTTGACAAGTCTCTAGATTCTTTGGTAGGTGATTTAAGACACCAAAAGTCATCTCCCTCTCTCCATCTCTCTCTCTCCCTCTCTCTCTCTCTCTCTCCATCTCTCTCTCTCCATCTCTCTCTCTCCCTCTCTCTCTCTCCATCTCTCTCTCTCCCTCTCTTTCTCTCTAATCTTCTAAACTTAGGTTTATAATGTCACTCTCAAACACACACACACACACACACATTTACAGAGACACAAACGTCACCGCCAAAAGCCATAACCGTTTATTATTATTATTCTCGATGGATGGATGGCTTTTTTGCTAGTCAAAGAATTTGAATAAGACGTAGACGAAAACGAACATAGAGAGAGAGAGAGAGAGAGATGTAACAAAGTTCATTTTGGTGGAAAAAAGATGTGATCGTTAGATCTGACAACTTGTATGATCTTGAAGGGAGAGAGAGGGAGTGAGAGTGAGAGAGAGAGAAAGGGAGAGAGTGAGTTTTCTTTTCGTCTTCATCGTTCAAGAATCTCCCTCTTTCAGTGGCAATCGATCAAGTCTTTCTCTCTCTCTCTCTCTCTCTCCCGGACTATGATCTTTCTTTGTCCCATCTCTCTCACTGGCTCCGCATCATTTGAGATTGACTCTCCTGGCATCATCTCTTTTTCTCTCTCTCTCTCTCTTTCTCTGTCATAGGTTTCATCTCTCATATCTTTCTTTCTTTCAACTTTCACTTCTCTCTCTCTCATTTTAAATTATGCTATTTATATCACATCACCAATATATATCTAGTGTATTAGTAGTGGTAGTGAGGCGTCAATGTCTTTGTACTTTTAAACTTTCTCTCTCTCTATCTCCCATTCTCTCTCAAACTGTGTTTATCTGCCAGTTTTTATCTGTTTTGTGTGCCCCCTTTTTCTCGATTCTTTCTCTCTCTCTCTCTCCCATTCTACAGAAGAAAAGTGCCATTCATTCCACCCGATTGCCAAACATTAGAGACACACACACACACACAGAATACAGAAGTTATCGTTTGGCAATCGAATTTCGTTTTCTTGTCTAATTTTAAACTAAACTAAGAAGAAGATGACGAGAGAATGAGAGATTATGCGAGGGGAAGAGAGAGAGAGAGAGAGAGAGAGAGAAAGGAAAAGATCATTGGCTTCGATTCTTTTTCGTTTCTTTCTTTCTTTGATTTGACTTCTGGATTTCCAAATCTACACATTCTGGCATCCGAACCCATACACACATTTCGAAATCTATTTTGGATTGATACCAACTTTTTTTTATTGCTTTTTACTTTCTCTCTCTCTCACTCAAAAGAGGTCATGGAATCTCAAATTCTGTATGTTTAGATTTGATTTGATTTTTTGTGGTTTTTTGTTTTTTCCTTGTCGACAAATAAGATGTCTAGATTGTGAAATAGGAAGTGAGAGAGAGAGAGAGCGAAGGGGAAGTCGAATTTATTCGGGTTTTTTGTTTTTGTTTTCTCTCTCTCTCTCTCTCTCACTCTATCATTTTTGCTTTTCTATCTTCTACTTATATTTATAGATAGAAATGTAGAAAGCATGTTGTGACGCAGTAATTAAAAAAACTGTATAACTATACAACGTAAAAAAGTTGTATAACTCATTTAAGCGCCGCCAGATGGCGCTTTGCAACGGGAAAACTAGTCTATCTCTTCCCTCCTCTCTCTCTCTCTCTCTCTCTCTCTCACTCACTCACTAGTATCTAATGACAAAAATATTTTTACAAAAAAATTGTTTTAACCTTGTGATCAATAAGTTTTTGAATTTGAGTGGGAAGCAGAAAGTCAAGTTTCAACTATTTTCTCTCTCTTTCTCTCTCAATTTATATATAGTATATAAGGGATGAAGTTGAATTGAATGTTCTGTTGTTTGTTGTTTATTCAGCATGAATCGAACCTTCACAAGTTTGATTTTTTGGAATCTCAAGAATCTCTCTCTTTCTCTCCCTCTCCCTCTCGTGTTCTCTCTCTCTCTCTCTCTCTCTCTCTCTCTCTCTCTCTCTCTCTCTGTTTGTATACACGCGTGACGAGTGATGTACTAATTGATTAACGTGAATATTTAGTTACTCTTTTTTTTTGCTAATTAAACAAATTTGAATTCTATTTTTGAGATTCCGTTGATAGTCGTCGGGTAATCGATTCGAATCTAACTTTCCAGTGCATTTTGGCGCCATTTTTGAAATTATATACATTCACATATATATATGTACTAAGCGAAAGAGAGAGATATACTAATGTTATATATAATGTCTCGGTTTTACGCAAATTGAGATTAAATTGCTTGATTTTGATTGCATTTTAAATTAAGCTCTGTTTTTACGTAATAGTTTTTATTTTCATATATATATATTTGCATACATTTACAAAGATAGATTTTATCTAGATTATATCTCTTTCTTTTTCTCTTTATCTCTCTCTCTTTCTCTCTCTAAAAGTTATAATTAATTTGCATAATAATTATCTAAATGTGTCTTTCTTTGTTTTACATCCATTTCAAAGAAATACTTTCAACAACAACAAAATCGAAGAGAGAATAAAAAAAGTATCAAGTTGTTGTTGTGAAAAAGTCAAAACACAAATGTACCGAAAATAATAACAAGAAAAAATATTTTTCTTTACTCTTTTGTATTTTTTATTATTGTTTTTAATTTTTACTTTTTTATTTATAAATATAATTATCATAATTATAATTAATACAACAAATTAACTTTTATACTCTCTCTCTCTCTCTCTCTCTCTCTCTATTTCTCTCTCACCCTCTCTTCATCCGATGTCATCTTCATCATCATGATAGTAATAATTTTCTACCCAAAATGGGTTTGTTGTTTGCTTTTTGTGTGTGTGTTTTAACTTACGTCATTCAGTGTAATTCCAATGTGTACGTTATGGAGAGAAAGAAAGAAAGCGTTCGAAAGATCGATATTAGACAAAGAGGATGATAAATGGTTTCACCTGTTGCCAAGTGAAACCGAGAGTGAGAGAGAGAGAGAGAGAGAGAGAGAGAGAGAGGAAGAGAGATTCAACGTAAAGCAAAAAGTGTTTCATGTTAGGTGTGGATTTGAAAAAAAACTAGTTACAAGTGTAAACTGTCTCTTGATTGCTTTGGTGTAAAGTAAAGTATATAGTGTATATAATCTTTATCAAAGTGAGAGAGAGAGAAAGTATGAGAGAGTGAGTCTGAGGGAGAGAGGGAGAGAGAGATAAAGAGAGTAAAAGTCAGGTGAGAGGGAGTAAGAGTGAAAGTATGAGAGAGTTAGTTTGAGAGAGAGAGTGAAAGTATGAGAGAGTTAGTTCGAGAGAGAGAGAGAGAGAGAGAGAGAGAGATGTCCACCTTTGATGATAGATGGAGATGTGTGAGGCGTTCCAATGTCAATTGCACTAGAAAAATACACTTGTCTTTGGATACGGATTTGTCTCTCTCTCTCTCTCTCTCTCTCTCTCTCTCTCTCTATTTGTTAAGTCACTTTAGTTGATTTCGTTTCTTTCTCTCTCTCTCTCTCTCTCACTCTCTCTTTCTCTCTCTCTCTTTCTCTCTCTCTCTCACTCTCTCTCTCTCTTTCTCTCTCTCTCTCTCTCTCTCTCTGGGTTAAGTCACTTTGGTCGATTTCACCTCTCTCTCTCCCCCTCTCTCTCTCCTCACTGGGTTAAGTCTACTTTTTTCTTTCTATCTCTTTCTCCCTCTCTTCATCACCTCAGTGTGCTTCGTGATTGATGATTGATAGTGGAACAAGTGACTTCATTGGTGAGAGAGAGAGAGAGAGTGACAGATCACCACAGAGTAGAGTGGGCCAGGTCTTGTTAACACTGTTGTCGGACACACTCTTGAAAACAAAAATTTTTTTGCTTGACTTGGGTGCGCGAGCCACACCACTGACGTGAGAGAGAGAGAGACAGAGAGAATGAGGGATTGAGAGAGAGAGAGAGAGAATAGGAAGAAGTACTTATTGATAACAAGATAAACGAAGATTGACTTGTTATATATAACAAAGAATTGGAATATTGAGATGAGATGAGGAAATTAGATTGATTGATGGAAGATTGACAGAGAGAAAGAGATTGAGATAGAAACAAAGGGGATAGACTTTGAGAGAGAGAGAGAGAGAGAGAGATGATGGGATAGATTTTGAGTGAGAGAGGTATAAAGTTTGAGTGAAAAACAAAGTGAGTGAGTGAAACAAGGAAAGAGAGAGAGAGTCAGATGTTTGATTTTGAAGACCGATCCCAAGATAATCCTTTTTTAGTTTCGTTAAAGTTATAATTTTTTTTACTAATCTTGATCTCATTTGCGAATTTGGGAATTTGAACTTGAATTTAAATTGGAAACTTTTTTGTTTTGTTTTTTGTTTTCATCATCAAATCACTAAACTTAGTAGTCAGTTATATAAAAGGTGATTTAGTTTTGTTTATCTTACGATTATTACGTAAGAAGATGATGACTTTTTTGTCACTTGGTCACTTTGAATAATAATCTCAAGTGTGTATCTCGCAACTTGAGAAAGTCTTTTTTCATTCTCTGTGTGATACTTTCCATGTTAGGCTTTTTTTACAATCTCAAGGTGACTATCGTGATTTACTCGTGAAAATCCTAATTGATCTTAAATCTAAATTTTAAACTGCTTTCTGCTTCTTGTAAAAAACGACAAAATGTGGAAGACGTATAATTCGAGATATTAAAATTCGAATATTATTTAAAATTTAGAATTAAATTGGTCGAGAATTCGATCTCGAACTTCTCGCGCATGCGCAGTAAAATTCGAACTTTTATCCAATTCGAATCTAACTTTTGGTGTTATGATTTGATTCGAATAAAAATTCGAATCTTACTGTGCATGTACGTTAAGTGTGACAGAATCTAATTTATTTTTAAGTGATTGTTGCATAACACACTCTCCGTGGAAAATAGTGAATGTTTAACTTTGGATGATGTCTAAAGTGGATGTGTGTATCTCGCAACTTAAGAGAGAGAGAGAGAGAGAAAGTTTAGACTCTATCTGGATGTGTGATACTTTCCAAGTTAGGCTTTTCTACCTTCTCAAGGTCTACCTTCTCTCTCTCTCTCTCTCTCTCTCTCTCTCTCTCTCTCTCTTGTTGCGTAGCTGGTAAATCACCGAGAGCAGAAACAAAGCAAGGTGCGCGTGGTCGACTTTCACCATCTCACTTCACATCTCTCTCCTTCTCTCTCTCTCTCTCTCTCTCTCTCTCTCTCTCACTCGGACAGGTTGTTGAGAGGCGTGGCGTGGTTTCGAGTAATGCGGAGGAGGGCACTTCTTCTCTCATATACTAGCCACACACACACACACACTGTCACCTTTTAGTCTTCTTGTTGAGTTTTCGAAACCTCGTGGTGGTCTTTTCGTGCTGTCAGATGGCAAACATACTCCACACGAGCCGCATCTTTCATTCTCTCTCTCATTCTAACTCCATCGTTTTCAGTGACACATTCTGTGACATGTCAAGCTGATTTCACTCTTCTTTGTGACATATGCTTTTTCTTCTTATTCTGAATTCTCTTCTCTCTCACCTTGCTCTCTCTCTCTCTCTCTCTCCTCTCGACACTAATTGTCTCTTGTATCTGTTTTGTGTTTTGTTTAAACGAATAACCTCTGAATGAGAGAAACTAGATACTCGTGAGTTTGTGTTGTGTTATTAGATTCTTGTTTTTTTCAAGTGACTCAAATTTCTACTTGTTTGACTTTTTATTATTCTATTTTTTACCGTTTGAACATTTTTATAGTTTATTTTATTTTTTAAAAAAATATGAAATAATATTAAATTGTCTACATTCTCGTTCTCGTTTGTGTTGATTGAATTTTTTATTTATATTTTAAATAAATTTCCCCTCGACTTTAACATGTAATAATAATACTTTTATTATTATTTTTGTTGTTTTGTTCTTATCCAAGTTGCTTCATCTTACTCACTCTCTTCTTTTCTTTCTTTCTTCCACAGGTTTCAACCTCGAAAAAATTGGCCCATTTTGTGAGTATATATATCTATCTATATTTCTATCTATTTGAATGGCTAAATTGAACTTGAACACTGGCTAATCATCAATTGAGACATGAGAGAGAGAGAGAGAGAGAGTGAAAGAAAGAAAGCAGCCCTACCCGATTTTATGTGAATGTGTGTTTCTCACTCCTCTTCTCTCTCTCTCTCTCTCTCTCTTACTCTCCCTCTCTCTCTCTCTCTCTCTCTCTCTCTCTTTCTCTTCTCTCTTACTCTTTCTCTCTCTCTCTTACTCTCTCTCTCTCTCTCTTACTCTCTCTCCTTTACACTCTTTGAGAAAACTACCCGATATATATCGTTGTCGGTGATCTTTGTGTATGACCTTTTGGATCAGCCACCACCCGAACTATCTCTCTCTCTCTCTCTCTTTCACTCTATTTGAACTACTTCGATGAACACACCTAAACAGTATTGTAAGTGATTGTCTTCGGATCGCGCGCTTATTGGCTTGGCATTCATCACTCACCATGCCTCTCTCTCTCTCTCTCTCTCTCTCTCTCTCTCTCACTCACTCTCACTCTCACTCTATTAACTCACTTTCTATCAATCACAATCGCTTTCTATTTCACACATAGACATACAACATATATTGATTGAATCTCTCTCCTTTCTCTTACTCTCTTTCTTACTCTTTATCTTTATCTATTTAACTATCTCTATTATGCTATCTATTTTTTCACACATACACACATACAACACGTGTGTATTGTGATTGAATCTCTTTCTCACTCTCTCTCTCTCTCTCTCACTCTCTTTATCAAGGTGAAAAAATCATTCGAGTTATTACTTGCTCATGATTTGCCCGTGAAAATCAAATCAATCCTATCTTTCTCTTTCTTCATCTCTCTCTCTTTCTCTCTCTCTCTCTCTCTCTCTCTCTCTCTTCCTCCTATATTTGTGTGTGTTATATGGACTAGACTAGATGGAAGTTTTATCGTATTTAAATGTTTTTTCTTATTATACCCTTGGAATCTTCCAATAGGAGAAAATTTTTTTTCCATTTGTAAAAATTGTTTTGCTATTCTCACAATCCTGATGGATTGATGATTGATGACAGTTCACACGTGTTGGGATTGTTATTGTTGTTGTTGTTGTTGTTGCATCATTCTTTGAATATTGTTTGTTTGAAGTTTAAATTTAACGTTATTCAAACGTTCACTTGGAATTTGGTGACTCATTTGGGTGACGAATATTTCATCTGATTGCATCATTGATTTGTGAATTTATATATTAGTTATTATATTTGAAAACGTTTAAAATTCGAAATTCAAAGATCCTTTTTTAGAGTTAGAGTTAGGCATTTTTTTAAAATATATGTGATAAAATAATTTTGTATTATAAAATTTGATTTTGTAATGACAATATCATGACCATCATAGTTTCTAATCATAACTTTCGATCATATCGGATTATATTTTCCATTTTATATATAAAATATATAAGTATCCCGATATGTGATGCGATGCACCGATCCTGTACTTTTCCCGGAACCAATCAGATCACTCACTTATTGTTGTTAGGGAAGACACAGAGAGAGAGAGAGAGAGAGGGAGAGAGAGATAGAAACTTGTCATCTCTGTTCTCTCTCTCTCTCTTTCCCTCTCTCTCTCTAACTCTTTATCTTTTCTCTCACTATTTTTCACTTTTCTCTTGTGTTGTGTTGTATATTCTCTATTCTAAGTCTCTCACTCGTCTTTTTTGTTTCACTCACTCACTTATCATTCATTCTTTTTCTCTATTTCCCTCTCTCTTTCTCTCACCTACTTTCTCCCTCTCTCTCTCCCACTCTTATTTTCTCACTCTCTCTCCCACTCTTTCTCTTTACACACACACACTCTCTCTTTCTACTCTCTCCCTTTCTCTCTCCCACTCTCTCTCCCACTCTCTCTCTCTCTCTCTCATCTAATCGGAATCAGCATAGTATCCACCTGGTGGTGCCATAAAGTGGAGTGTGTGTGTGATGTAGTTGGCACGCGAGTTGTACGCGACAATATTATTCCCCTCTGAGCACGAGCTGTCTTGATGCGGAGAGAGAGAGAGAGAGAGAGAGAGAGAGAATGAGAGTGAGTGTGAGTGAGATACAAGTGCAACTCTTTGATCCTAATAACTCACACAGCGAGACATATAGACGCTTTCGCTTTCTCTCTCACTCACTCACTCTAACTCGTCACTGTCGCTTTGGCATATTGCACAATTCACTTTTTATTTCTCCCCTTTCTTTTTTCTTCTATATCTCACTCGTTCTATCCCCTCTCTCTCGTTTTCTTTGTGCTCTATCTAATCCTGATCTGTCTTTGATCTCACTGAGTTGCACTCTGATTCAGGATCACATCGAGATAGAGAGAGAGATGAGATGATGTGAGAGAGAATGAGAAGAGAGAGAGAGAGAGAGAAGCCTTAAACAGAGAATGAGTTTTGTGATAATGATGGCGATGATGATGAAGCTTACGTTCGGTGTGTGTGCTTCTCTCTCTCTCTCTCTCTCCTCTTTGTGTGTGATGTGATGTAATCGAATATGGAGAGAGAGACAATGGTTAGCTGTGTGGGATCTTCTTCTTCGGTTTCTTTAGTTTCGTTTAACTTTGTTTTGGATTCGAGTAGAGAGTTAGAGAGAGAGTGAAAGAGAGAAAGTGAAAGAGAGAGAGAGAGAGTGAAAGAGAGAAAGAGAGAGAGAGAGAGATGAAAGAGAGAGAGAGAGAGGAGAGAAACGCATGTTGCGATTAGAGCCATTCACACCACCAACACGGCACTTGTGCTTAACTCTGTGTGGGTGGTTGGAAGATGATGAGACTCGATAGGGAGGGAGATGAGAGAGAGAGAGATGAGTGTGTGTATTATATGTGTCTCCCCACTTTAGATGCAATCCTTCGAAGGGGAGAACTAATAGTTCTAACTCTCTCTCTCTCTCTCTCTCTCTCTCTCTTACTCATTGCTTTCCTTTTCTTATCGGTGCCAGTAGAATCGTTAGTGTAGTTTTTGATGTTGCAAGTGTTCTTTCTCTCTCTCTCTCTCTCTCTCTTTTTCTCTACCTCGGAGTTGGTAGTTGGAATTTTCCGTTCAATTTTACCCAATTGCAAGATCTAACTCTCTGTGACATCTTTGCGTGATGTATATGAGAGATAGAGAGTAATTGAGAGAGAGAGAGAGAGTGAGAGATATGTGAGCTAACTCTTTTTCTTCCTCTCTATCTCTCTCTCTCTCTCTCTCTCTATTTTTACTAGTAATTGCACTTTTCAAGTACATATTTTTTGGCTTATCAGTGCATTAGAGATACTCGGTCTTGAGAGACTAGAGTCTCTCTATTTTTTTAATAAAACAAATTTCTACTTTGCGAGTGTATATAAATCGACCAGATTTTAGATTACGATGTAATGCAGAGAAGCTTACTTCTCTTTCTCTCCCCCTCTCTCTCTCTCTCTCTCTCTCTCACTCACTTTCTCTCTCTCGCATTAAAATAATTATTTCCGTCTCCTCATATCTCTAACTTATCTTTCTTCTGTGCTTTACGAGAATTTTTCCCCTCAATCTGGTTTGGTTGCACTGTGTTTTCACTCGTTAATCGTTTCTATTCTAGGAGAGAGAGAACAACAAAACGAATATAAATTAGGAAGAATTTTTGTTTGACTTGGTAAAGAAAGCTAACCTAACCCAACTTTAACTTGAAAGAAACTAGTTAAATGATGATTTTGTGGGTTATTCTTAATCTTTTTTTTTGTATTTTATTATTATCACACTTAGATGATGAGTGTTTCTTTCGGTGTGACCTAAATTTAGGAGAGAGTGGGGAGTGAGAGAGAGAGAGAGAAGAGAGATAGAATCATCTTCAAGGATAAGGAGTGCGAGGGGGATTTTTCTTTCTTTTTCTCTCTCTCTCTCTCTCTCTCTCTCTGTAACTCTCACATCTACTTTGAGTGCAGAATCGGGTGAGTGTGCATCTATAATTGAATGACGTAATTAACACTCTACTCTTGCCCATCTGTTGCTTCTGTCTAGATCTTGCTTTCTCTCTCTCTCTCTCTCTCTCTCTCTCTCTAACTTACTCATCTCTTTCTCACTTACTCATCTTCTCTTTTTCCACCTGACAAAGAGAAAACATTGTAGCCATTTATATTCATCACAGAGAATATACACCAAAACCCTAGAAGTACGCAAATTGAACTTTCGAACGCGCATGCGCACAACGGATTTTTTTCTTTTTTATGCAAAATATATATATTTTTAGCAAAAAGCTTTGTTCTTTAAGCTAAATTTGATTGTGTTATCGAGTTAATTTTATATATCATTAACTTGAATTTGCCATCCCGGAAAGAATATGATTACAGAATCTGAATGCAACTTTCTGATTTATATAACTTGTCATTGTAATAAAAAAATCTTGATTAATTTGTGTCAATGTAAATAATGGAAAAAATCCATTTCTTTATTCATTCAGGAATTCAAGTTAAATGTTGTTTTTATTTTTTTACTGTTTAAATACAAGCAAAAAATCGATCTTTTTTTAGATGTCTGTGTGTGTGATGTTAGGTTAGGTTACGTAATCTCTCTCTCTCTCTCTCTCTCTCTCTCTCTCTCTCTCTCTCTATATGACACTTTGCACTTTACACATCACAAGCATCACACATAGTGAAGATGATGATGGTCTCTCACTCTCTCTCTCTCTCTCTCTCTCTCTCACTTTCACTCTATCTCTCTCGCTTTCACTCTGTCTCTCTCTCTC
>WURS02430615.1:0-15850 GCA_011762765.2 Rhinocypha anisoptera | reverse complement strand
GAGGGGAGGGAAGAAAGGGCCGTGATAGTGATGAAAAGGAAGAGCGGAGAGAACCGATTGAGGTTTCAAGGGTCCAACCAAGCAGAAAATCCCGGGGAACGATGAAAAATCATGCTTCATGTCACGCGCCAACCCTTTGGGCGAGGAGTTGTTTATGGAGTAAGAGAGAGAGAGAGAGATAGATAGGGTGGAATCTCGAATTGGTCCGTCGAGTTCTTCACTCTAAAGCCAAAGATCACACTCACGTCTCTCTCCCCACGGATAAGGAAGGATTGACGTAGGAAGAGGATGTGAGGGGGGATTGGGTTTAACAGGGATTCTTTTACAGAGCATTTGCGATACTCGCCTGGGTGACTTGACTGATATCCGGCATCAGGATTTGGACAGTACAGGTATTCCAACGGCAATATATACACACATATATATATATATGTGTGAGTGTGTGTGCCGCCTGTTAAAGTATTGCATACAAATAAACTACGCGACGGACGTGGAAACATGTCTCTGCGTAGAAGAAAAAGTGACACGCCTAAAAGAGAATGTCTTCACTTTTTGAGAAGGAAGGAAATTTTCTGACATTTAACTACCAACAAAACTGTTTTTTTAGCGAATTGCATGACGACATAAAGTTAAATTAATTTACTTTAATTCCGCCATGATAATTAAATGAGAGACAAACATTGAAATTTTCAAAGTTAGTGCTCATTTAATCATGAAGCTGTTCCACGAAGTCACGCCGTAAACTATTTCCGCCGTGATATTTATGAAATTTAATATTATTTAATTTACTTCAAATCCAATCAAATAATTTTTTTATTCAGCATTATTTTAGTTAGCATCATCGTAAAAAAAGAGAGAAGTTTATATTTAAAAAATAAGTTGAACTTTACGCAATGATTGTATGTTTTGATAACATATTGTGAAATACTTTGACTGGTCATTGAATATTAAACTGCTGCAACGCATGTTCCCTTCGCAATTATTCCTTATCATAATCCATAAGTGCAAATTATGTCATCGTGAAGTGATATAGGGTTGAATATAGGCAGTTAGGGTATGAACCGATTCAAGGGCTGTAAACTCATTATGGTAACGATTCTTCATACACTATAGCGTCAATGACACCAATGACATGTGTTCATTTAATCTAAGATTAAACTTCCGAAGGTTGATAAAGCAATCGGAAATTTACGGATGTGATTAATAATTAATAATTTAGATGTGATTAAACGCATATAGAAATGAGACATGTGTAACAGAAGATTACGTAGTTGGTTGAAGAGATCTTAAGCATGTGATATTCTTTCGCATCGGTAATTATTAAAACACTTTTGCTTTCCGCTTAATAAATATTTATTAATTCGACCAGTTTCGCTAGACTCACATATATTAAGTTAGTCGCTTGATAATGCTATGGAGCGTAGAAAAACTAGTCGCGTTAATAAATATTTACTCAATTGCGTTTTTTTCCGAATTCACTTTTACCTCCATTTAATTGCGATGTTGAAAGGTTTACAAATTCTATGTGACGAGACCCAATTGAGGCTTCCTCTTTGATACCTTTTCCCGGTCGAACAAATATTTAAGACGAAACTATAATTTCTGGTAGAAAACTTTTTTTTTCATTTAAAAAAATTCCTTTTGTTCCACAGATTTTCTCCCAGTCTACCGTAATAACTAAGCAATGCGTGCAGTATCAGCGCCCTCTGTTTTACAGCAATCACCGCGGGTACTGGAGAAAAAGAAGTCCCGTACTCACCAAATACATCATCGATTTGTCACGACGAATTCGTATGCATGGTGGTTGGGTTGGGGGATGATGGACAATGTGTTCCTCAGTATCAATCATTGTTGTGTTCCTCCAAACAATCTCGCATGAGCGCTGGCGGTGCAAAGACTCCTATTCCTTATTGATTGGAAACAGCGTTAAGTTGATACAAAACTGGAGGCAAAATAACCTTTTCCGAAAAGAGAAAAAAAAACAAAATATATCAACGTGTCGACGAACGAAATTCCGCCTTCACTATCTATTAGCAATTAGCAAAGCAAAAATTAAAAAAGCTCTAAAACAAAATACTTATTTTCTCGGATTAAAAACCTTACAAACATGAAAGTCTTATTTTGATTATAATGACCTCATTTGTGAAACACTGCAAATATTTTATTTCTCGTTAGTACCTCAAAGTAAACAATAATCCGAGATCATCTAAAAAATGAAATGGTCTCAATCGGCAAGGAAAATTCTTGACTAGAATTTTGCGTAGTGAAATCATTCTGTTCAAATTATTTTTGGTCAGTCGAATCACACGATCATAATACATTCATCTCCCTCTAATGGAAATAATGCGAAGACTCCTCCTTTCGCATATTCGATGTAAGTCAAACAATTGATTTGCGTAATAAACGGACGCCTGAAGCTTCTACGAAATTTATTTTTTTGTTGGAAGTCACAAATTAGCTGTCGTGCGATCGTTGACACGGCATTCGAAAGCCAATTAACCTGTCAAAACAGAGAAGACTAATGCATACCAAAATTTCACCTCGAATTGTAATTATGGACTGTCTCCACAAAATACATATCATAGCTCCAAAGAGTGATCCAAAAGTTCTGGAAACTGAAGTAAACCACGACCTTGAATTTGGTCATATAAATGTCGAAGACGCCTAACTGTACCATAAATGTGATTTCCATCGTTTGCGTAAAAAAAATACCACACCCAATGTTTCGAAATATTATCACTTAGGTCAAGGAGAGGCAAATAAAATTATTTTACAACGTTAAAAGTCGCCTCGAGTTGAATGGGAATAGATAACCAAAAAGTTAAAGACTTTTGAAGGCATGTTACGAAATTTCACGTGAATGAATGTTCAATACGTCAATATCCAATTGAAATTTTCTGAATATATTTGTATTGTGTCGACATTAAATTCAACCGCCATTGTAAACTCACCTGCCAATTAGGGGAATTTAACACAATAGCCATTCGTGCAATATTAAATTAATTTCTACATTAGCTTACCGCATTTTTTATTTTTCTCTTTTAAATATTTATTTTTCATTATTTAAAATATTATCGTTTGTAAAATTTATTTATTAGCGTAATTGCTACCTGGAGGGAGAATTCATGAACCAAAAATAAAAGAGAGGCAATAAAATGAAATATTTTGTAACGTCAAAATTATTTGTACCATTCTCCTCTTCGCGAAGAGGAGAATGGTACAAACCAGATGTGTTTAGTTCTGGAGAAAGGGAGGAAGATGATTTCAGTGAAAGTGAAATGTCTGACTATGAATAGTCATAACATGTTCATAAATACGTGATGATTAACATTCTGCCACAGATCATATTACTTGTTTAACAAAAATTTCATTCCTAATATTCTAATACTTGGACATTTTTCAAACTTTAAACTTATTTCAAACGTGTATTTTGCTATTCTTTAGTGCTTGAGTGAATTGCTCGTACGACTTGGTTTCCATTCCGCATTTTGATTTTTTAGAACTTTTGGTAATCTTACACTGCAATCTCTAAAATTGCACGAAGTTTACTTATTTTCTTCGATAAGTTCTTTAAAGACCTTCTGATATGAATCAAAATGTTTTTAAATGGGTATTTTATAATATTTTTCCTACAAGATAAAATTGCTAGTATAACTAAATTTTTATTCCGCATTTTCTTTTGGTACACACATGTTGTAACCTTTTAAAAGTGGTACGTATGACTGTTTTGCATTTTCTCCGGCGACTGATATCAAGGCCTACTGATATGGATTACAATGTTTTCCACTGTGTATATTGTTATCTCTTTACTGCCAGAGCTGTTTGCTCGTATACGTAATTTGTTATTCCCTGTTTGCACTTTTGTAACTTTCTGTTGTAACCTCTACAAACGCGACGGTTTTGTATTTTCTCTAGCGAACGATTTCAAGAGCTACTGATATAAATTAAAATGTTTTCAAATCTGTATTTTGTTATCTCTTCTTCAATTCACTCAAAATCAACGAACTTAAGTTTGAGCGGCTCGAATTCGTGGAGGCCGATGTTCATGGTGAGTCCCTTTGTTGGTCGCAGGTACCGCCACATAAAACGCTTCTGTACCACGCAAGAGACCATTCCGTTTCGAATTTTGGAATGCATATTTTTGGAAATATGGCCAATCTCTGGGTATGCAAAAGAAAGATCCGGTTTTCCAACGAAGAAGATTGTCACCACCATACCGCGAGTCCGTTACTACCGTAAAAATATCAATAATTAGCAACAATGCAGTTTATAGCAATTATATATTTCTGAAATAGGTGTTAGTAAATGCCATTGACTTGTAATTTGGCATAAAAAACGTTATGGTGTATCTTGTCCGAAAAATCGCTGTGACGCTGTCGGTGTGCGAGGCCGAGATTGTTTTGGTCCGTTGTCACATTAAGTTCTGCCTTCATTAAACTGTCGCACCCATAAACTCACTTTCGACACATCTATGATTCCATCACCACGTCTCCTTCAACTGGCGATGAATTTAAATCGGTGTCACGCCACGAATAATTACACGCTGGTCATGTAACTAAAGCGTCACCATTTTAAGTATCGAAAACAGTTCTCATTCTTGCGGCGGCCGCTAGAGGTTCCGCCTGTCGTACAGTGCTGCCATCTCTGTCACGCATTGACAAAGAGTGCCCGCTCATTTTAACACAAACCTTATCTGTTTTCAGTCCGGAGAAAAAAAATTGGAGGCTTTACAACTTTAATGCACCTCGTAATTAAACAAAAACTTAAATACGAAAAAAATACCATGTTCAATACCTTCGACCTGAAGACGTTGCCTGACACTGTTGTCAACAGGAAGCCAACAGACGCGGAGAGAACCGGAAAAGAATGCAGAGATCAACTTTAATTATTTCCACAGAAATGTTACAAGTTAAAACATATTTTTGGAGGTTCTTCGAAAACTTCCTTCCTTCCACTATTCCAATCCCACACTTACTAATATTATACCTTCCCTCCCGGGTGAAGAGTCTTATTAGCGCAGACCAGATTTGAAACCACAAATTAATTTATGGAAATTAGTAATGTAATTATTGATCCACTTATTGAATTTTCCTAACCTTAATTAGGCAAGAATTAAATAAACATACTTAGTTTAGGAGTATCTAACTGTATATAGGTAAAAATTATTTTCTCCATATATGCTTAAATTAACTATCCTTTCATTACTAAAAAATTTGGTTAAGACTCACTTAAATTGAGTGGCATAAATATTTACTTTGTTATTTCTGAATGGAATGAAACGAAATTGAGTGATGAATTATCTCGTCTTGAGGATGGAAACCCTCAACCTTCAAGTTACTCTACTTATAAAATTTCAATTTTTATAGACAACTCCATTTCAGTACATTGAAATGCCGGAGCAGGTGGAGATGCAATGCAACAAAGTTAGTGTGGGCGAAGAAGAGATTACTAGATTCGTGATGCCCATTGGAAAATGCACACAGTGTGGTACACTCAGCAGAAATGAAATCAGTAATTTTCTTTCGACCTACATTATTTCAAAGTATGAGGAACAATGGCCATGGGGGTAAATATTTATTTCCTCATTCTTTTGACCTCAATGATAGAGAATGCAGTTACTCAATATGCTGTAGAGTGGAATGATAGGATATATCTTAGACATGAAAAATCAATGAAGATTCAGATTCAATATATGGAATAACTACATGAGATGAGGTATAACTTTACTTTGGCCAACCTCCAAAAGAACCAATATCTTTATTAGCCTATTTTCAAAATATATAATAAACACTGTTAAAACCATATAAGTCCTAGTTGTGAGAAATAAGAACAAAGATATTTAATCATCAAACTGAATATCATATTTATAAAGTTTTCAAACAAAGATTTTACACTTGCATATAAGAACAATGTACCACATGTTTTCTTGTCAATCAATTTTAATATATTTGATCAATTTTATTCCTACTGCCCTCATCTAAGCAGGCATCTCATGGCCTGCTTAGTCTATGGTTTCCTTTTTGTGGATTTAAAACTGTTTTTATAAAGTGGTAATTATTTTGGAATCCACTATTTTTCCAATCCGTCACTTGATAAGGTTGTTTATTTAAAAATGTAATTCAAGATTTCAAGGTGGTAAATAACCATATGAGATAAAAAGAGTTTTAATCCGAGTTTACCGAGAATGAAATATGAATCCTACATTATTTGAAACAGTTGAGAAGATATAAAAATGAAGAAGTGAATGACAGGAAAGCATATTTCCTTTTGAGAATTTGGATAATAATTCATAGTACTTAATGGAGAGAGAAGAATATCTGTACCTTATTGGGTTGTTACTTATTGTTTTGCCGTATTGGGTAATTGGTAACCTTATTTGGTATTGGGACTTCCTATTTTTTCTTCTTTCATAATATTCTAGATAACTGAGTTTTTGCTCAGAAAATCACAATCATGCCAATGCATGCTAATCCATTAGAAAACTTATATTTGTTACTGTAATGTCCTGGTGACTAATTGAGTCATTGAAACAAACCTGGGTTACAACTGGTGCCTGGTTTAGGTGCTGTTGCCATTTAATGATGAAAGAAGTATTTAGCGATTGCAGAAAGTTGTAAATATATTATGGTCCGCCCCAATAAGAAAGAAGTGAACACCCAGATGAATATAAGAGAAAAACAAGATAGAAATCACAAGATCACTCAAGCCGTCAGTAAATCACTTGACACAACTTTCTTGTCACTTACTCTCAGCACCCCTTACCCTATTACAAATTTTACACCCTTTTCTTGTTCCTCACCCTGAGGGGATATCGCCTCTTTTCTTCCATACTTGTTACTTCTAAGACACTGATCTCTAGTGAAAATATATATGTACAGTCTTCTGCCATCTCCATTTGTCAAAGGGTGATATAGAAATGGAGAATATGGTGAATGCTATTCAAGTTGCAAAACTCATCAAATTATGAGGAAGTAAACTACAATTATCAGAAACTGTTTGTTTCTGGCCACACAAAAGTAGTAAACACAAGCCTCAACAGAGGCAAAATATTCTCAACTCCCCAATTCTTTCTCTCTCGCTCCTGGCCAATTTGTTGACCTGTACAGAATGAACAGGTCAACAAGCTCTCCTCCACAAGCTCTTCTTCTAATTTTTCTTCTTTACTTCTCAACGTCATTGTAGGACAAAGCATTTATTTCTATTTTCTCTCTATTGTCTTTATCAGAAACTTCCTGGTTCAACGAAAATTCCTCCCCCCTTCTCTCTTCTTTTTCGAAAAAATCACAGTTATAATTTGTAGTGGAAATAAGTTTTCATCATGCTTATTTTTTAACAGCTTTACATCTATTACAAGTATGTTTAATATCTGCATCTTCTAATTATATCCATTACTTTATTTTGAGATTTGATAACCTGTATCATTATACATATACTTCACTTCTACTATGGCTTTTATTATTCAGCTATGAAAACCATTTCTAATTTTAATTTCATCACAATGAAAAGGTTTCAATTTTTGCATACAATAACTTGCTGATTACAGGTTTCTTTCTTTTCAGCATCTGTGGAGCTAATGGCAGCTCTGTGAGGTCATGCCTTATTTTTTGCCTCTGTGGGCATTTGACCAACAGAGACGCCTCCAATTTCTTGAGTGTTTCTTAAGGAGTTTAGCAAACTTCAGCTCTTTTCAAAAAAGTTGTATAACTTGTGGAATACCAAAACCATTTTGGAAAACCCTGAGAGACAAAGATATGAATTAAAATAATCCACATGGGGAATAATCCCAAGTTGCATTCTTTGCAAAACGGCAGCAATATCTATACAGGTTGCTTGCCTCCTTGGGTTGCTACTTCAAAGATTTAATTTTACACTCTTTATGAATGTCAAAGTCTTGCAGCGACTTTGGGGAAAAGTTTTTTGTTCCCGATAGGAACATTTTCCTGTTGCCCATCACTGTAAAGTACAGCACTTGCTAACATAGAGGTTGCCTGTTTTTTGTGTACCAAATATATACTGTATGATATTAATGGTTGTCTTCTGTTCAGAAAGTTGCTGTAAATACTGTAAGTGAGTGGTTAAAGCCAGTGAGGAACATTGTAATAGAATAATAATAGGCATGTCTGTCCGACAGTTGATAGCAATTTGTTTACATATTGGTAGTTCATTGAGAGTTGACTTATCATCAGAATAATGGAACAGAGTCATAAAAGGTGGTTTCACTGCGATGAAGAAATTCCAAATTCAACGAGATATTGGTGGTCTCCTGCTGACAAAAAAGAGATGCATCTGAGGTTAAGTGCTGAGAATTCACTGGATCCATCCAAGAATACCTCCATTACTGCACAAGAATATGATCTTATCAGGCTGTGTACAATTTGTAGTTAGATTCTTGGTCTGACGATGAAAGCCTGCCATCTCCATATGTGGAAGAGATTCGTTTATCTCGTGTGGATGATACAAATGCTCCAGCTGAAGATAGCAGTTGTGATGCAGAGGCCAACGAAGGAAATAATATTGCAGGAGGTGTAATGAGGATATCAAAAAAATTATTTCGTCTTTGGTCAGTCTGTGCTGATTTGCACATCATGGAGTAACCACAAAATGAATTACTAATATTATTTTCTTTTCTAGTTTCAGGATAACCCCAGCGATGATGATGATGAAATTGAGGAAAGGATTTCATTGAATGAGGTAGTTCCACTTGTTGCATCTGGAAATGCAGCAACTCCGTATGAAATGATGACCAGGCCTTTGGATGTGGACCATAATTTCACTGAGGAGAATGCACAGAAACTTACAGTGTTCTTCGTGATTGCACTCCAACCACATAAGTAGAAACTCTTTTGATGTGTTCAACTTTTGGATTTTGTTGTAATCTGAGTTGGACGGGCATGTTTGACATATTAACCATGATAAATACTATATTTGGTAAGGAGGTTGTCCATGCCAGAAAGTACTTCTTCTTGAAGTACATGGAAATGGGGAAAGTAATATGTACTACATATCACTTTTATTGTCCAACTTGTGAGCGATATGCTGGTAGGAAGCAGGATATAGCAAAAAATGAGGTTATGGAATGTGTGCGTGGCCATTCTATCCATAAGGCAGCCAAGGACTCAACCTATTTCCTTTCTCTTGGCTTAGAAGCTCAAATTAAGAGCTTATTGGAAAACTAAATTTAGCATGAAGATTCTTCAATAGAGACATATATGATGGAGCTGCTTATTGCCAGTATTTTACCCTGAAAAATTATTATGGAAGAAATATAACCTGCTGTACACTTTCAATGTGGATGGAATACCATTAGGGCCATCCAATCAGACAATGTGGCCTATACGAGTAAATGCTTCTATCAATGAACTCCCCCCAAGTCTGAAGTCTATGTATGTATATTTTCTTTTGGCAGTTATTTAAGTAGGAAAAAGGATCCAAATATGAATAATTTTTACATCCTTTTGTGGAAGAAGCAAACCACCTTTCTACAAAGGGTATTCATTGACAGCTAAATTGGAATCCAATGAACAGCAAATTGCTGTAGTGAAGACTCTGTTGCTCTCTGACAACGGCTAAATATGAGTCAATTTAATGGGTACTATGGATGTACTTTTTGTTACCAAAGGGCTCAGTACACTCAAAGTGAGATGAGATACCCCATTATTACCGAAGGTTTTGTTTACCGCACTATTAAAAACATTATTGAGGATGCACATCAGGCCTTTAGTAACAGGTACAACTCTGATGAAAAGAAAAGGATTGTGAAGGGAGTGAAAGGCCCATCACCAATTCACAATCTAAAATATTTTGATCATGTGGCAAGCATGGTGCCAGATTACATGCATGTAGTTCTCTTTGAGAATGCAAGATATCATAAACTTTCTTCTGAGGTCTCTGGGAAAAAAATATTATATCGGATCGAAGGAGTGCATTTGTTTGATTGATGAGAGGTTGAAATCAGTTCAACCTCCATCTTCTATCACCAGAACACCACAGAGCCTCAAGGAAATCAGCCTTTGGAAGGCTTCTGAATGGGGATCCTGGCTTCTCTTTTACAGCCCTGTATGCTTAGATGACTTTTTGCCTAAGAAGTACTTAATGCATATGTCACAGATATTCCTCAGCCATTCATATTTTACTTGGCAAGTGTATTACAGAGGCAAACTTAGGACATGACCAAATGCTCTTGGTAAGATATGTGTTCTTATTTAATAAATGGAGATGAACACATGGTATACAATGTTCACCTTCTGACACACTTTTGTAGAGTTGTTCGAAATTGGGGCCCACTGTGGACTCATAACATCTTCTGCTTTTAGGGACAAAATAGGGTCATGCTGCAGTTGCAGAAGAACCCTGCTTTTGTATAACAAGAGGTGGTGAAGAAATTTTGTACCCTGAAAGCTTTACCATCTCTAGCTAAGAAATATCATGCATTCAATCACGTGCTAGATTTTTGTGAAAGAATGAGTGGAAAAAGTTTACAAATTCATGCAGGAAGTGGAGGACTTGTACTTTAAGGCCAGGGGGTCTTCTCATTTATTGGATGAAAAAGAATGCTTATAAGGCTGCATGGCATTAGATGTACAAAATTTGAAAAAAATTGATAACTTTATTTATAGGAATGTGCGGTACACTTCTACATCATATGTAACCTGAATCATATACACTTCTACACTACATTCGGTTAGTGCTAGGTGAAGGCCGATTAATAGTTGCATATCCTGAGGATATAAAAGATCAGTGTAATATTCATGAATCTTCAGAATCACATGTTTGTCAGCAGTATTCCATATGGCTGTTATGGTAATTAGTTGCCAATCTGTAAATTTTAATGAAGTAACATCAGAACCACCATATATGGTGGTTTTACATAAAAATGCTGTAAACTCTTATTAGTATAAATTGGGAGAGTAATAGTTTGTTTCCTTGCAAGTAAAATTCATGTTTAGAAGTAACATTTATAAATTCACAGGATTAGATGCGAAATTTGTTTATTGGGGAGATTTCAATCTTTGCACTAGTTAGTAAAGACACCAACTATAGGTATTAATACTTTCAATTTATTATGATGTTACAATAACTAAAGATGTATGATCTAGTGTTTTCCCGGTGAATAATCTTGGTAAAAATCTCTCTGGTTTCCCACCGGGTCAAGTTTTCCATGGTCTCCTCCAAAGTTTCAATGTGTGACCCGCAAATCAACATCAGGGATCCGGGAATCCAAGTGGATTCTGGGATCCCTGAAGATGATGGGCAAGTCGCACATTGAAACATTGGAGGAGACCATGGAAATCTTGACCTGGTGGGAAATCAGAGAGATTTTCACAAATAACTAAAGACCTTTTTTCTAGAAAGCATATATGGGAAATTTGCAGAAGAGCAAATAAAAAATTAGGATTCATAAAACAAAGACTTGGAAAAGGTAATGAGAAGATATAAGAGTGGTGTTATTTTATGCTTGTTGGACCTCATCTTGAGTACGCTTCAAGTGTGCAGGATGCCCATGAAGGAGGATTAGTTTTGGAATTAGATTGAAAGCAGTGTAAAGCATCCAGATTGGTAAAACAACCAATGTAGCAGTGTAACAATATTATTGGAGAAATTAGGTTGAGAACCTCTTGCTGAGGATAGGTTGAAGTACAGGCTATTATTTATTATTATGCAGATTTCAGGAAAGTTCAATTCAGTGAAGTAGTCAAAAATATAATACAAGCCTCCACATACCATGGTAAATCATATCAAGTACAAAAAATCAGTAATACTGATTCAGGCATTATATAGTGGAAGGAACACATAATGAAAGGAAAAATGTAATATTTTTCCACAGTATAAACTGTGGAAAATACTTACACATACTTATACTGTGGAAAAGTGCAATATCTTTCTTTTCATTGAATAAAATCAGAGAGATATACTGTTGAACAGATAGATTTAAAATGTCATTTTTCATGCAAATTAAAGCAGCAGTCATGCAGCATATAGCTGCTAGATTTCCAAAAAGTTATTTTGATCAACATATCTGTGTAAGGATGTTATTGAAGGAGTAAGATTGGGATCCACTCATTGATGGTAGGCTATAATACGTATAGGTTAAATGTATTGTATAAATATGAAGCAGATAAATAAGCCTAAAAATTAGAAAGGATCGTATTTGAAGTAGTGGCAGATGGTGATAATGGCAGTATCTTTAATTTTTAAAGAAATAATGGTAATATTCTCTTTTTCTTATATGCAGTTTGCTCTGATAGCTAGTTTCAGTATCTCTATCCTCTGGGAGTGTATTCTGTGATTATATATTTTGTATAATTCATGTTCAAGAAATAAACCACATTAAAGAAAAGAGTTGTAAAGGAGTCTCATTGTTTCAGTAAAGTTCCTACATTGTGTCGTACCAGTCAAGCTCCAACCACCAATCTATGTTACCCTTTTCAATCCAGTAACCTAAGCATGTAAATTACATGCTTGCTGATGTCCTGGTAATATTCTGTGTTTTGTGTGGGAAAAATGTGACTTCTATCATTAATTGGAGTTTGTGTATAGTCTGCACATGCGCACACAATTGTTAGTAAATAAGAAGGCACGGAAATTACCATCTTAAAAAAAACTTTTTCAGTTTGAGAATGATACAGAACACTGTAAATTTAGTTAATAAAGGCTTCATACTGTTTAATTAAACTGCTTCCAGTGCAAAAAAGAGAAAATTTGTAATCTCAATATGATATGCATACATTGTGTGAAACAATAATTACAATGTGAGTACACAGTCTTCACGCTACCACACTTTAAAATTTACAATGTGAACAGATTGTGATGAATAGTGTACGGGCATTGTGTTTGATGCCCCATCACAGTGTTCTGCACATTCCCCTCTCACTATCATGTTTTTTTTTTACCCAGGATGCAGAATCACTAGCTTTAAACCAGTTCCATTCTGTTTCATTACTCAAAAACATACTGGGATGCTAACACTGAGGCTAGATCAGGTAGGGTAATACTCCACTAATCCTAAAATGGCTCTTAGTCAGAGACACCATTTGGGGTAGGAGAGCTCACAATTGATTCTATTTTGCTAATGGTGGCATGCAATCTCTCTTTGTCAACTCTGTGGCCCAAAAATTTCACCAAGTCTAAAATTAATTTTTATTTATTCACTTTGAACCCCAGCTCACTAACCCTTCTCACAATATAATTTAGATTATCCAGATACTTTTTCCATTTAAGTGTTTCCTGTTACTACAGTAATAATAAATGAAGATTAGATGTAAGCCAATTGTGGGCAATGCCTCTAATTCCCATTCTTCAACATTTTCAAAAGAATGTGCTTTAAATTGTCAAAGGCTTTGGTAAAGTCAAAAAATACCCCTGATGTTTCTTACAAATTGTTAAGGGAACATAGAATTTAATTGTTAGCTTAAAATATTGCCTTAATGGTAGACATCTAAAACATACCGACAGGAGGAAAGTACATTCCTTTCCAAGTATGCTTGAAGCTTTGCATACATCTCAAACAACCTGGAAATGGAGTTTTGCTTTACTATGGGCATTTAGTTATTATTACATACATCATTTGGAGAGCTATTATTTTTATATATGGGGACCATTTTGTGTTTTCATTATTTCAGAAAAGATACCCTTGATTAATGATTCAGTTATCAGATACAGAATGGGGGCTACTATATCATCTTGGTGGCATGCCTTTAAACCCTGTGGCACTTGGTCCTTCATTGTCTGAAAAGTTGCAGGGGCTGAAGTAATGATTGCACCTATATAACTATTTGTATATGTTAATTGTACAGATAATTTTTTAGTTCTCATCTAAGCAAAGCTACTGAAAATCTTTTAACATATCTACAGTAGAAAAGTGTTACCCCCTTGCAATTTAGGAAACAATTCCTCTAACTTGGGTAATGAAGCATAACTTGGGTAATGAGCATTACATCTGAAGCTGTGGATTTACAGTGATTTTGAAATCACCACATATTATTACACACCCTTCATTCCTCACAACATGCACAATGGGCATCACCCATCCACTAAACTTAACTACATAAAGTACCCCCAAAGTCCAATAACCTATTTCTTTATCCATCTTATTTTTCATCCAAGGCATATAAGTATAGCAAAATTTAGGTTAGTCTTCCTTTTAAAATGCAGTTTTACACTTTATCTTCCTTTAAGCATGCCCAGTTCCCAATATCATTGTAGCTATCCCAAATCTGCTGAACTCTCATCATCACCTCCATTTTAACTCTATTTACCTGCTCATAAAATAACAATTCATGAAACGAATGGTGCCCCACCATTTTCAACCGCAAATAAGGTTAATTTGTGGGTTTTCTCCTTATAAATTAACCTTAGTGAAATATTTCATTTTGGTTAGTTATTGAGACTCAAATATTACCTATGTCTAACATGGATTTCTTGCAAAAGTTATCAAAACATTTTTTGTAACACTCTTCAGATAGGGCAGACTTGCTGAACCCATAAATTTCCATCACAAGGTCTTTTCCCCCCACATTTCCCTTCCCCATCCAACAACCCTCGCCACTTGCACTCACAGCTCACCCTTGTAATCCAATTTCTCATATTAATTTGGTCATTATATTTCAAAAAGTGTTGGACAGAGAAATGACCAAATAGCCAAATTTAATCCCAGTTTTTGAATAATATAGGAGTGGACTTGCCAATAGGAGGCAACTCAGTCAAAACTTTTGAAAATATATATTCACTTTATACAAGTAAGGGTAGCTAAGAGAGGATCTCGATGTGAAGAATTAGGCAGTGGAGCTTACCTGACTTTGTGTATTACATTGTACTTTTTCATCTATATTCAGAAGAAATGATGGAGGTAATAATAATAATAATTTATTTCATTCCATAGGGCCATATACATGCCAAATACATATCACAGTACAAGTTATAGTGGGTAGAGAGCTGAATTTATTTTATTAAGTTGGTAGAGGATCAAGTTCCATGGTCTCAAGTAGGACTGCAAATCTTTCATGGAGTAGAACCTCTGTAATAGGTATTAGATGAAAATCATATGAGGGATCTATATTTCCAAAAATAATAGAGACAAGTAAAAAAGTTTAAAAAACTAAAAGAGGAACAGTTCACTCATTAGGAAGTATTTTAGATAATAATAAAAGTAACAGTATTAGAAGGAAAATCACAACAGAAAAGGAAATATTTTTAAGAAGGGAACTGATGTCGGGGAGTTTAAGTAAAAACTTTAAGAGAAGGTAAGTAAAAGCTCTTATATGGAAAATGTCAGTATAGAATTCCAAACCTTAGTTCTTGTGGAAGAATGGTGGCTACAAATTTGAGACTTTTTATAGGAAGTTATGGAGAAGAATGAAGAAGGATGAGTGGATCGTGAGGAAGATAAATGATGATAGGTAGGTAAGGTACATATTTAGTAGGAAAGAGAATAAGTAGCAGCTGCAAAAACAAGGAAGGCCAGAAAAGAAGATGGAAGAGATATAAAGAGGGCATGGAATGTTGATGCCAGTGATAAAAGTTAGAATGTTATGAGAGTGAGGCAGGGGAATAAGATAGTCATTTTAAATTGAACGAAAAGCGTTAAGAGGTACATCAAGTTAAAAAAATATTAATTGCATTAGAATAGCTGCTTCTCACTCCTCCTAAGGCCTATCTTTAATTTATAGACCATTTCATAATAATATATCTTGAAGCAACTTCAAATGGCATACAGAACACACTCCTTGGGAAATATCATATTTCGGGAGAAAACTGGGGAGGTGGGTGGGGAGGAGAGCGGGGAGAGGAGGGTGGGGAGGAGGGAGGGGCTAATGCATCACATTGGGCCCCGGGTTGACATAAGCACCTGAAA
>WURS02430605.1:0-15850 GCA_011762765.2 Rhinocypha anisoptera | reverse complement strand
TCCCGCCCGTTGCCCCTCCGCCGCTCCCGCCGCGATGGCCGCTCTCCCTCCACGTCTTTCGACCGCCCCACCCTCCGCCCACCTTTTTCACCTGCGTCTCTCCCTCGACATCTCCCCCCGCCTCGCGATCATTCTCCCCCCCCGATCCAATACACTACCATCGACCTTTTCGTCTTCTCCCCCACGCTGCTCTTTCCCCCCACCCCCACCTCAACAAACCTTCGTCCGATCCCCCGTCGCCGCGAGATAACGCCTTATCCCCGCGTCCCCGTTACGACGTGGCACCAAAGTGAACTCCACGCAATCATCCGTCACGTTCTTTTTATTCTATCGGAAGAGCGAAGGGGTAATTTCACGGATACAGCGCACAGCCATCCGCGGAAGCGACCGCCGCGCTCCGGTGGCCATTCGCGCCGTAGTGGACCTGCGAGCATTTAATACGGGTCTGGTTTTTGACAAATGGACTTCGACGTCGAAATTAGTCTTCATCTGCGCCCGTGAATTCGAAGTACCCGGCAAGACGCCGTTTGATCCTTTTGGTGCACTTGGAAGGGTTCATACACAGTGCGTGAACAGTCCTCACGTAGAAAAAAATATTATTGGCAATTGGAGCGTGTTTTGGAAATAAATATGATGAAAGTAGCATGAGTAACACGTCACCATAATAATCTAATGTAAAAGAAATATGATGGGAGGATAGTTACTCATTAAATGTCCTCTAAATGAAACCTCTTTTGGTTCGGGTTAACGCTGTAACCCCCTTATGGATTGGAATCCTTAATTATAAATTGGGAGCCATCGCCCACCATGAAAATCTAGTAACCCTTTCTATTTAAATGATTTTCTTTACATATGTAGGAGACCGGCCGGCACTTTTCCATTCCATCTCCTGCCAACGCCATGCAATCCCAGTCACATTCTTTCCACCCCTGTAGAATTGCACTTTTCCAACCCTATTTCCTCCCACGCATTCCACCCACTTCGGCTTACATCTCTCCCTCACCTCCCTAGTGTCTTCAGCTGTAGTTATATTATTTACCAATGGGATGCTTTAACGTAAATCTCAATGGCATAATCAAAGACGACGCCATGAGGAAACGCATTTCCTTAGCATCAGTCGGTCGCGAAATAGCAATATGGAATTGGGCCAACCTCGTTTCTGCTCTCCGTACTCCCTCTGACGGACCCTGATCTCTTCGTGAGTATACAGGTGATAAAAGTAGCTTCTTACGTTCGAATATTATTGGTACGAGGAAGAGAGGAATATTTTTCATTAGTGGTTGGAATCTATTTCAAATGTTCACCTGGGTCCGTTGCTAGGGGGAGGTGGCTCGCTTCCGTGAGTGACCGCTCGAAGTCGACATTGCAGTTATGCATTCTGTCGTTGGTGTAATTTCGACATAGGCTGACTCTCATTGGCGTACTTTGTATCGTTACATGGGAATCTCATGAAGATATATGCACAACCTCGTTGCCCGGTAGTTGTTCTGAGGTCGCGAAACAATAGTTAGGGTTTACTCTACCGATCATTCTTTCCGTACATGGAAGGGGTTTCTTACCTTCCTGACAACACATCACGCAAAATCACGATTTTGTCCCATTGAATGGAGGTGTGGAAGTTACTGAATTCCGGATGGAGTCTAGGGCGCCGCCTACATCATTATAGTTGGTTCCAACTAAGTTTAGATGCCTGGGAACTTTCCCTTCTTCCACCACAAAATTACTTAGGTCAGCCCCTCAGCCCCCTTTTGAAAAGGATTAATTTTTTATATTACCTTCCAACAAGAAACGGCTTACTGGTAGAACAGATTTTATTGCTGTATTGAATTAATGATTAGTAATATACTAGGTAAAGTTTGATGAATTCCATTAAGAAACGCCGTGCCCGTTCCTACGATAAATATCTCTTGTACGTTCATCGTCCCAGCTCTCATTCTGTTTAAAGTCTCTATTCTTTTCCTGTCTCGATGATGTTTACCCTTCATTATGCCCATCGTTACAGTTTATAAATCACACTACTTATGTCGTCACCTACAACGACGTTACCAATGTCTATCAGTCGAATCGAATTTAAAGTAAGTGTCCACATGAGTAACGATGAACAGCCGGATCACGCTGAAAATTTTGACATGGCATTTGAATGACTCCATTATTTAAAAGAAGTTCGAACCATAACTAATGAATACAATTGAAAATTTGTAATCCTATTCTATGACTACTACGAAGTAGTCCATAACGATCGTTTCAGGGCAATTTTGAACCATTATTTATACTTTTCTCGAATTCCTTTCGTTTCTCATTTTACTTTGCTGTAAAGATCACGTCTTCCATAATGGACAAAAGAATAAATGTATTTTGCTTTCTGTAGATTCAATTTTATCTTCTGTAAACTAACGCAGTACCAGCGGTATTATTTTTTCCTCGATTATGTTTCTCAGATATTTTTCCACTAAATCATAGTAAAAGGTTTTTAGTTTGCATTCCTGTCGAAAGCAATAGTTTTTGTGCTGTTGATGTCAGCTTTCCTGGTGTATGCTCTCTGTGACAGCTACACTGTAGATTCAGATTTATTTATACCTAGGCGTATTTTCTTCCGTTGATTCCCCCTATGATAGCAGCGTTTTATAAGCTTTCAATGATGTTCCCAACGCTTACCTTGAGTTATTTAGGTTTGGTGACTCGTTTATACTTTTAGATTTGGCAATCGAAAATAATCAGGAATTTTTTTCCTTTCCATGCGTGAGACATCTCACGTAGGCTTTTGTTTCACTGTTCCTTCACACTACGTTGCAAATGCAGAATGAACGGAAATTTAATTTCAAACTCCCTTTTTAATTCAGTCAAAATGCTACTTTTATTTAATTATAGTTTCCAAACTTTTCATGTAGACTTAAATTCACTATTCTGTGCTTTAACATTTTAAAATGTGCCTCTGTATTTCAGTGTAAAAAAATATATAACTAAACAGGTAGATACAAAACCGTGGATTGAATATGCTTTTAACCACTATATTTTAATTGAAATTCCTTATTTCTTTTCATTTTTCACAGAAAAAAACCACGTTTGTACAGCACAATTTAATTTTCCAGCCAATTTACGTCCTGTTGATGCCTTGCTAATTTACTTACGTGAATGGAAACATCTGTATGGGGCCTCCCGCCCGCTCGTGCTCTTTTCCTTTGTAAAAGTATGGTTTAGCAATTATTTTAAAATATTTACCCCTAATATTTGTATTCAGTGACAGTTGTTTCCCTTGCCTCTAAGATTGCGTAATTGCCTTATTTTCCTTTCAGTTACAGTTATTCAATTCATTGAATAGAATGAAAACTCTAAAAGCAATTAAAATATTTTCACGATAAATAAAATTTCATCATTATGCATTTCGGCCACCTAGTAGATACTGTTACCATGATTTAAAATAAAAGCGTATGAAGATATATCAGTGCTTTGTGGAAATGTTTGTAGCTGCCTGAAAATTATTTTTGTAATATTGCTATTTGTTAGAAGGAGGCTTCGATGGTTTTTACGTGATAGGTGTTGATAGTGTACATAGATACAAATTCTTCCAATGTACTACATGTAATCCATTGCATAAAAATATTCCATCTAAAATGTATTGGTGAATATGAAATTTTTCATACCAGACGATTTATATTATTTTTATGAAATTACCTGGGGACTTAATCTCTGATATTATATTCACAATTAAATGTTTAGTTATTAAAAAATAAAGTATAGTTATAAAGTCTGCAGAATAAAATTCAGCGATACGTTCATTGATTATCCAGCATTGATCTGTGTGCCATAAAAACAATATTCTTAGAAAAAAATTGTCAGATTTACATAAAAGCAACCCTAACAGGCAAATGGAATGAATTAAATCACAAACAAATAATTACGTAAATATTTAATTTTCTATATTTTATACGTGAAAAAAACTGAACCAAATTGCTTCTTAACAAGGAGAATATGATAAAATATTTTGCTCAAATGTTTAAAGTGAATACAAATAATGCATGCTAAAAATATGATCTTTATGAATATCTGAGTTTCGTCTTAAATGGAACTCCTTCGTTCAGTTGATTTTATTTCGTTTTTACAGATATTTTATTCATATTCCATTCTTCCCTCCTCATTTTCACTTCCTTTGTCCCATTCCCATTGTTCCTTTTTCTCTCGTTTCTCAGGAGACGTTGACTCCTTGCACTCACTGAGCGCCAGTTAACCTTTAGTTTCCATAATTTTTCACTAAGACCACCTCCCCATCTGTTCCTGCTACTCCCTCGAGCACTAGACGCTTTCTTCCTTTGCTGCATCAAGTCCAGTTTAAATATCGCACTCCGTAGTAAGTAAAGAACTTATTTTAAATACGGAAACAAATGAAAGAATTTGTCTAAATTGCAGAATGTATCAAGATGAATAATTGATTAATCCAGTATCAATTCGTGTGAACACAGATTGTGTTATCGAGGTTGAATATATGAATCACTACGTTTTACCATTCTCATGTACTTGAGAAAAAGACAAATATCTATTTTACCATCACCTCGGGCAAAGATTTATTTAATTAAGTAGAAATATATATCTCGGTTATTGGAATAACCATAATATTAATTAATGTTATCTTGTCCAATTGAAAAAAGCATCACGAAAAGTATAAAAACCCTACTACAATTGAGTTAATATATGGAAATTCCAACATAACTATTTGCGCTAAAATTTTCTATTTCGGCGTTGCTTGTTGGACCACTTCTCAAGAATTTAAGCCAGTTATTTCTAGATAAAGCACGCACGAAGATGCGTCAATGTCATGAGTTTTAAATTAATTAAGTGTTAAATTTATCTTGTGCAAATGTATATGTTAAGATATGAATCCCGTCTTAGTGTAATACAGTAAACCAATAATTAATTCCTATGGTTTAGTAAACAATCAATATATGTGTTTCAGTACTTAGACAAAACAGTGTGGACTTGATGTAAACATTTTTTTCTCTTACATCGATTTGTTTTCTGCTTGAAAATATGTTATAATTTCTTTTTTAATATAAGATCATCCTAATGTTTTCAAAGCCCGTTAGGATATATTTTTCGCATCGTAGAAGAGAAATTTTTTCCAGAAAGACATAATTTTGAAGAGCAAACATCATATCTGTTGCGCACACCAACTAGCATACACCCTTGCGACGACCTTCTTGATACTGTGTAAATGTAGATGAATTATTTTACCTATTTACTCTCAGAATCAGAAGTACACTTTTTGCTGTTTATTATGTTCTTTAACCTTATATTTTTATCTCCGAATGTCATGCATGATATTTTGTTACTAATCTTTGTCAAAACGATTGTATAGATCCACACCATAGATAAAAAAGTATGACCTTACAACTCCCAACTAATTATTATTTTAGCGTCTCGATCTAAGTTAAGTGGATTAATGTTGGCCTCAAAGTAAGCGAAGGAATTTTTTCAGTAAGAAGTTTAGTTATTGATAATTCTTTATTTGATTTCGAAGATTATACTTATATCTGATGCCCGCTTTTCGGTACTATTACATATTGCAAGAATCAATTGGAAATAATTTTCTCACAAACGTGAATGGAGGCGATGTTGAAGAAAAGACTTCAAGAGATTATAATTGTTTCATATGTGCTCCCCTTGGCAACTATGAAGCGTAGCATTTTACTTCCGGAGATGTTTCAAATTAATTTTGTCATCAGTTCTTAGAAACGTCGTTGATAAATGTTTATACTTCCTTACTGAGAAATGTCTGCATTTCCCACCACTCTGCTTCAAAACCCTACTGAGCAATGTAACCATTTGAATCCAGTATTCCAGTCAGAGCGTTGTCTTTCTTGATGTTAGCTACTACTACAGGCAGAAGGATATGCCTAATTACATTAATAATGGTAAAAATTGATTCTAATTAACAAATCAAAAGTTCAAGAAAATTGAGGCATTTGAGCTAGCCGTCGTAGTGTCGAAATACATATTTGAGTGCTCATAGTTTTCAGTTAACTTGATTATGATGACTCTTATGTGACAGCTACACATTTTCTCACTACGGAGCGGAAGCAAACAGACAGAGAATTGGAAGGGGATTGAGGAGATAAGTGTCGAGGACGCTGGATTACGGTTACGTTTCAAACGACACATCCATCTCCATTTCCAGTGTCCGCATTAAACCAATGCGTTCCAGTTAGGGTTATTAATTCCCACCAATGATGTTATGCACCATTCATTACGAATCCCTGTGAATATCCTATTACCATTCATTCACTCCACTTCCAGATATTACAGCGGTGCATGCCGGTATTCAGATAAACAACTGCAGTAGGCGGGAAATTACGATTTGGAACTCACGTTAGGGAGAGCTGTTTGGTAGATTTTCACAATCCATCGCCGCTCTAATTGGGGGAGGGAAATGTGAGATAAGTTTGGTGAGAATTGAGAGGAAGATTGGGGCGAGGACGAAGAGGAAAAGGGTATTCTAGGGCTCGCATTACTGCGTGAAGAGGATGCGGAATCGCCTAATCGTAATTTAGTGTCATCGCTTAACTTTCCATCATTAATTGCGTGGAACTACCCATTCGAGAGGAAGTCTATCCAACATTTCCAGCTGGTTACTTGCATAATCTTCCTCACAGTAAATAAATGCTCTACATTTCCATATGTGGGTAAGTCCTTGAGCTACTTATCAGGTTGAGTGTGATGATTTGTGTTTGCAAATTCACATCAGTAAATGATGTGTCACATACGCCCAAGAGAGAACGTTCTCATGCAAGTAGAACATTTCCAGTTTTTCTGAGAAATGTTAATTTTCAATTATTATTCCATTCTTCTCCTTGACATATGGTTTGATGCATGTAATAACCAATGTTCAACAAACTTAAACATTCCGTCATTGATCAATTAATTTCGAAGTATGTAAAGTAATTGGGATAGTTAAAATAGTAGACTATGTAGTAAAGGTAAAACTGCTCATTCACAGAAAGTATAGGTATTTTGTTTCTTCATTCATCACGGAGGCTTGGTCATATTAAAAAAGGAAGTCATTTCATATGGCTAGGAATTTAAATCCTCAAGAGCCATTTATAAAGTTATTTACCTATGAGAATACCTAAATGATGGTTTTTCATATTTCCTTTGGATAAAGAAGGTTCCAATAAAATAATGCTTGCTCCTTTATTATTTCGTTTAATACATTTATGTTATGCTTTTGCTCCTATTCAAAGAATATGGCAGTTTATACAGGGAGTATGAAGACAATTTTTAATTCAGAGATAAGTATCGATTCCCGTATCTTCCGAGATTTCAAAGAGAACTTTTGCCCATCATATACATACATCTACATCCTCATATAAGAAATACCCTGCAAACCTCCCTCAAGCAAGAGCGTGCGGCAGGAGGTTAGTGATTGAGCGATCGCCAGGAATGAAATCCCATATGAATATGTTAGATATAATACTTATATGCAAAAAGTTCAATGACAAACGAAAATACATGTCATGCGGAAACAAAATCAATTGATATTTATTTTTAAAAACATGCACGATGATATACGTACATATATACACTAGTTATTATAACTAATAACCGAAAGCTTGTGGTCATATTTATTTTGGTTTCTAATTTTGCGTGGAAAAAAGACATCTTTTCGAAAAGCTACCTCTCTAATTTTATGTACATGATCTGATCTACCGTAATATGTCGGGGCTTGTAATATATTTTTGACTTCTTTGCTGAAGTGATCGTCCTTAAACCTGTATAATAATGACATATAATATAATTATTTTTGAAAATATATATTATGAAATTACTTACTAATCTGCTGTGATTTATTTAGAGGAACTGAGCAATGGTAATTAATTCCCAAATCTGGAATATCCGATATGTAGGCAAGAATACAAATTCATTATTTTTCCAATTTGATTTTAGCATCTTCTCTGTCTCTAAGTCATTCCATCTTCTTTCTGGATTACGGATGAAATACCTATGCTTGAAGTAATTTAATTACTTATGCAGTATAATCTTTGCCACCCACTCATTTATTTCAAAGTTGATAACGGAATTTCCATTACAGATTTTGCTAGTAATACCGTCCACCATTGCGCACATATCTTGCTTATTATGAAACTGTGTCTATGACTCGTTCCCCACCATATTTTATGATAATACTTATATACATGCCTAATGAATATGATTTCTTTATTAATGCATAATAGAAGAGAATGCAAGAGAAACTATTTTCGTATTTTTAAATTACTCTACTTACCGTTTCATTAATTTGCCGTTTGCGTGTCCTGGTACGCAATTTTCAGAAATCGTGCACTTTTAATTCCCTGCGCATCACCTCTATTTTTATAAGAAAAATCAATCCCGAAAAACTTCATATCATAATATAAAACATTAGTCTCATCTCCCACATGTTGTGTGTACTCTCTTAACGTAGAATAACACAGGCTTTGGTGAAAGTAAAGTGGAGTGGGGTTTCTCAAATTCCTTGAGGCCAAACCTTAGAGTAATATAGAGGTGGCTAACCCTTACGGGGAAAATGTAATGCCTTTTTTCTTTTGCTTTCGATAGATGCCTCGAAAGTTCCTGTAGACCAAACGGTACTCTCTCAACTTTCCTTTCGCACCTGCCCCTGGGCTTAAAATATGCCGAATGACTTCACCGTGCTTCGTCATCCGACTGCGCGTGTTTAAGTCCCACTGTGAAATAGGTGATATCAGGGTAGGAGGGGTACACAACGAGAGTAGCCGGCAGAAGAGCCGAGTGACCGCCACTGATCGGCTGGAAAACTAAACTGTCAAATAGGTGGGAGTTTGATTTCTACTCTGCGATCGACTACGAGAGCATCATTTTTCAAGGATTCGTAAAGACCTTCTGCAATAGTTCTGATGACCTCTTATGAGTGATAATCGCTGTAGTACAACCACGCTTAACTCTCCCTAGATCAACCGGTCCCCGCTTTAACAGGATAATCCGGACCCCCTTTACCTGATGCGTCCAGCAAATCTGAACGTATATGTATATCTTAGCGTCAGGGCGTATCACCGTATTATCATTTTAGGGAAATAATTACGACTTTTATGATAAAAAATGTCTAATCAGGAAAATTGGTTTGAAACAAACACATGCGAGATTCGAACCAGCAGCCTTTGGATTAACCGGAACCGCTGCCCACTCGGTTCACCTGGCCGACTCCAAGCAAATAAATGATTTTTAACAAATAGTAACTACAGTATATGGCGTCGTATGCTACTTGCCCACTTAAAAATACGTAATATTAAAAGTACTAATTTTGTTTAGACGTCTTTTCCGTCTCGTTAGACTGCTGACACCTGACGTCAGCATTCCGACTCTTCCAAGAGCAGACAGACCGGCCCAATAATACTTCTGCTTCACCATGGCGCAGCTATTTTGTTGAAAAGAAGATGAGCAGTTAAGTCGGAGAAGTGTATTTACAACAATGAGTATAAAGACTTAAGAATTGACAAATAATAGGGAAAAATTGGGTTGCCATTACGTCAGCATTAGAAAAGAATGGTACGGTAAAAATTTAAGTCAACCTTGACATCTACAACACCACCAATTAACTAGACAAAAACCCAAATTCGTTTAGACATCAATGGCTACTGCTAAGTCTAAATACGCGAAACATTTGGTCATATTCTTCTTGGTTGTATTACAAAAGTAACAAAACTAAATCATCACAATTCATGACGGCTCAAGATCGACTCATTCACAAAATATCAATATCGATACTAAATTCATGTGTGTATCCCTCTACGTTGCGAAGCCGCGGCAGAATGACGTAGAAGCCTTAATAAAACCACCTGACCGAGACGTCCAGCCTCGACGCCTTTTCAAAACTTTATTTTGACTGTGGTCTCGGTCAATTCCAAGGAAACCTAACGATAAGAGGTTCTATTCGACCGTGCCTATTTGGATATCACGTATCAGAGATCTGCAAGGGGCGGACTCCACCGGACCTTACATTCGCTTTTTAATTCTTGTCTAACTAGGTACACGAGCCTCCCTGACAGTAGCAAACGCAAAAATAAAATCGCAATAATGCACATTTTTCTTATCTTGGGCGTATTATATATCATGCCAAACCCTCCTTACCTCGTAGAATGGTATCAATTGTTGCAGCCAAAATTAACTTAGTGTGTCCCCTAATTTTCATGAGCAGTATGCATAGGTCTGTTTAATTAGGAACGCAATTTAATAGGCGACTACTTTACTCTTGAATAATTTTTAAGTTTTTGGTTCTGAAGTTGTTATATTATTAACAGATATATTAAAACTATTGTATGTATTTAAATGTGTTATTACAGGATATAACATACGAGGATTATTACTTTTAATTTTTGGAACTATATTTTCACAGATTTTCGACAACAATTTGAAGAATATAAAATCAAAATATTGGCTTTAGCGCGGAATTAGAAGAAACCATTTTTTAATCATTTTGTTTGAAATAATATTATAAATTAAATTGATTATTTAATTAAATCTATTTACAGTTAATTTCAGTTCTTCAGGAAAGTTTTTAAAATTTCTATTTGCTAAAATTTGATTTCCTGCCGTTTACGGCAACATTGCACCAGCTTCCTTATGGCGAATTCCATGAGTAACGAATCTCCGTAAGCTCCCATAATGTCATAGCGTGGGCTACTCTGCTACGCAACTGGATCTCCGCATGTCCAACTGCCTCAGTAGCCCTACTGCAATCGGACTCGGACCTGCCTAAGCGGGCGGACTCGGGCGGACTTGGCGTGAAGGCAATAGGACCTAACTGGACCTCCGGACTGCTGCTCGAAGCCCGTTTAAATGCCCGGCCCGGTTGAATCCTCCCTTCGCAGAGCTGTCACGTACGCTATTGACGTCTAACTCTCATGTCCAGAACTGCCTCAAAATGCATTACACCATTTAAGGAGGAAGATAGCTCTCTATATCTTGTACTGTGGCCAAACCCACTTTTTTATGGTTACTCTATGGACTTTTATGGGCTTTTTTATAGTTACAATTTTAATGATAATTTTATGCCAACCAAAATTTTATCAGAATGAGAGAAACTCCCATTAACACTTCGAGCCAATGGTTGTTTTAATGATTTTATTAATTTTCCTAGCGTCCCGTTTAATCTGCCTAAAACGCTGTTGCCTGTCACCGAGAGATTATTGATTACTGTAACTCCTCATTTTCGGCCGTCGACTCGTGAAACCTTGTCATCCGGATTCAGTGAAATGCAATTAAAAGTATAAGTTTGGCTAATCGGTATCTCATAGGAGCCCACGATACATTACGCACGCACAGTCGAAAGAGTTGTGAACAGTAATGTCGTCATCTACTTTAAGGGGGACAACCGTGGCTGGATCGAGACGAAATAATGACACCTGAGTAAACAGTTTCCTTTCGTGAAGGAGGCGATCGTGACTGAGGAACTATTTTATTTTTTTGGATCCTCACTGATGGATCCGGGATCAAAACGGAGATTTTCGAAACCTTGACGGGAGACCGCATCTGCGGCGAGGACTTAAAACGTGGCTGGACCTTTTAATCAATCGCCCGGGCTTGCGATGGGAGCGTCGCAGTTTCTTGCGGAAAAGGGACCGTCCCTTTCGATTCCCAGCGTCTCCTTCTCACCCCTCCCACCCCCCGTCCCGCAAGCTCCATGGCAATCCGCTGCACTTACTCCGCGAGGGAGTGATTGTTTCCACCCACCTCTCCTCGTTCAGTCATCGCACACCCCTCTCTCTTTCTTCTCTCCCTCCTCCCACTTTCGCATTATTCCCCCTTGTGCGATTTCCTCTCTCTCTCGATCTGTTACATTATTTTAATTTATTTCGCAAGGACATGTCAATAAAATATATTATAATGCGTAAGTACATTACAAGTATGTCATCATCAGTACTTCAATCCGAAGATTGGTTGATTGCAGCCCTCCATCCATTCCTATCTAGTGCTAGCTCTCTTACTCCTTGGTAGGTCTTCCTTCTAACGTCTCTTCTTATAAATAAATACAAGATGAATATCCACCGGTGATAATATTAAAATTATTTCTCATTGTCATAAGTTTTGGAAAAAGTAATATATACATTTATTTTGTAATATATGAATTACAAATAAAGCAAACGATTATATATAGAGAGATATCTATAATATATATATATACGTATATATTCTTCAATAGTTTTTCTCTCTAAGGTTTTTCCCATTCGGAGCACATAAACATGATTTTCTACGACCTACACTGTCCCATGGTCACGATTTGAAGAGTACACCTTCCATGTCTGTAGTTATTTTTGATTCCGCTGCTTCTTCATCTTCCGATCTTCTATCTCTTCCCATGTTCATTGTGATGGAATCAGATGTGTGATACTATTAAAGATTCTTGCTCTCTGGGATTACTTCTGCTTCGGTCCATATTGCTGAGTCGCTCGTTTTTGTCTTAACTGAAGCGCATGCGCCTGCATGCGTCGGCAATTTTTTTTCCCAAAAATGTAAGCGGACGCGGAAGAAATGAACGAAGACATTTCTCTTCTCTCATTACACTCACATGTTACCCTCGTTATTATTATAACCCTGAATTCGATATATCACATAAGAAACGAGGGAAGGCGAAGGAACATCAACACATTCCATCGTACGCGTTAAAGCTGAGCATTCTCGATCACTCATCATTTTTCCCATCCGTCGTTTCTTAAGCGGACTTGTTTGCTTTCGAGACTTCTCGCTGTTGACATTTTCGAATAACTAAGATTCCATAATTTGACCAATTGCGGAATGAGTCTAAGTCTCCAGGTATAAAACGAATAAATATACTCACAAAATGAATTCCAAATTTTTAAAAATCTTTGTCAACGATATAAGCCAAGGATAGAAAATTCTCAGAGTAACTTGTATTAATTTCGTCGTATTGTGAAAATTACTCCTCACTTCTGCTACCATATTTTAGCGTTTACCGCGGCAGGAAAGCTTTAATTGTGCTCCTTTAAAAAAAACCAAATCAAGAAAAATCGAAATATTACCCGATACTTTGAGATCGAACGTTCTATTTTGGATGCATATATAAAAAAATATTGAGTTTGCCTAAATAACTGGTGGATTTTGTGTCATTGATGAGAGTGCTCTTATGGCAGAGTGAATGTACCTATATATAAGTAGGAATAGGAAATTATAAAGAAAGTACAAATTTTTTGGAGACCTATGGGCAATAATCGGGTGACGATGTTGAATGGAGGTCAAACATTGAAAGAAGAGAGGTTCGTGCATGCAAATCACGTGACCCTCCAAGACATTACTTGAATAATATTGCGCATGCACTTGCGTAAATTCACCATAAATCGGAAGATTACGGAGCGAATGAAATGAGAACGTGTGCCGTTCGTGCTTTGTGATCGCGACAGAGATGAAAATATATATTTCCATTTTTCTGGAACAGCTTGAATGCATATTGCGTAACAGCAGCACTGGGTAGGTAGGCACTGCTCGATATCGTTGATCCCCTTTCAGGAGAAGTTCTGGGCCAACTCCAAATTTTTCTCAGTACTCTCGCAGCAGTTTGTGACCCAGGATTATTTTCCTCCATGATGTCTTCTCGATATTAACTCAGTAATTTTTATTTCGAAATGCTTCATTTGTCCACGGGGAGACAGACACATAAATGCTCTTCTTCCTCCAAAATTTCATAGAATCCCAAATAAGGACGAGGAAATGAAAACTTAATAAAAATATTTTTTAAGAGATAAGTTTTTCCCCGACATTAATACAAATAGATAATAATTTTTTAACTATCCTTGATGAATAACTGTACCGTTTACTCCATCATTAATGAAAAGAAAAAATATCCTGAGTTGTATGACCTCAACTTTCAAATTGAACACTTTTCAGTTATTTCATTTATTTCAGTTAGCAAAATCGTTATCAAATAACAAACCTCACAACAATATAAATGAATATGTATATCTCAGGAAAGTAATAATTGAAAATGAATGACTCACGTCATCATCGAACTTGACTTACTGCAATTTAAACCTATGAAAAATTTATTGATATTAAATCACATACTTGAGTATATATATACATATATATACAGTGTTCTTTCAGACTGACGAAGGGGCAAGAAAACCCCGAAATATTTCTCCGTTAATTGAGTCTTTCTTTTTGCTTGTTTCTGTGAATATGTATAAGTGTGTTCGTGTTTGCTACTCGTCTATATCTATATGTATATATATATGTGTGTGTGTGTGTGTATCTCGTCGGCTAACCCAAAGGTCGCGGGTTCGAATCCCGCCCTGGGCATGGATGTTGTGTTTGTACAGATTTGTTTTTTCTATGAATTGAAGAGGTGCGAAATGACCATAGCCGTCGAAGCACCCTCTATAAACACTACCCTACTACAACTGTGTGTATCCCGTGTGTTATGCTCCATGTATTATATTTAAAGTCATTTCGATTTCAAAAAGCAAAGACATTGGCAGTCGGATTGCTGGAGTTCGTTGGAACACGAGAGGGAACTGGAAAGAGATTCGTGCTAAATTATCACATAAATTGTAAATTTGTTGCAGAACTTTCGGGCAGTACAATACAAAATATTTTCCGCAATGCGATAATTATTCAGCTAGTCCCACGAATCCTACCTGTTTAGGTGACCGAAATATGTACATTCTTCTCTTGTTCCCTACTCTACGGTGGCATTACGAGAATGAGTCCTACCCTGAGTAATTAGAGCAGCTGAAGTAGATACGCTGGCGTACTGCTTTCTCTGCTGAATTCAGTCCAAGTTCCAAGAAGGGAGGTATCATTAGGAAAAATGGAGTAATGGAACAGTGAAAGAAATGAAAGGCATACGTCTAACAAAGGAAAATGGCTCGAGTTCATTGAGGACATAGCGTAGAGAATAAAATATAAAATTTCAAGATCACGATGGACAAACAAAAACAAGAAATTATAGAAGGAAAATGAACAATTTTGACTACACAACTAACGGGAATATTTCTTCTCACGAAGAAACCTTTATTTGTAGATAAAAATACACGTAAATGTTTCATTTCAGGTTTCCGTGAGAATAGTTTCAACACAGATGTGATTAAATCACATCTAAAGTGGAACAATAGAAATAATAATTGACGTTAAAAAAGTTTAACTTTGTGTCTTTTTGTTAACACGTAATATGAAATTATATATTCTCACTCCAAGATTATTCCCGAGAAATATATACAATATTGCTTGGAAACTGTGGATGAATCATAATCAATGAATATTTTAAAAATTGGCTTCGATATATGTACGTATATTTATTTGTAATTACCTTGACTTGTTGAAATGTCATGCTCTCCCTTCAGACTTTCCTTCCATGAATGAGTACTCAGATTATTTTATTTTTAAAGTAGCTTTAATATCCAGTTAAATGAATGAGTACACTATTGATTAAGGATTTGCATTTAAATTCCTAATAGCACGACGTTCCCAAATGAAAAATCCCTTCCCTTTTTCCGAAGGCCAATTTTCATGAAGGATTTACATATGGATTCAAACAGATCGATTTTTTCCCTTCTCATTGATTACAATTCCCGGGTGGAGGAAAAGAAAAGAAGTTATCATCTTATCATCTACTTAGTCATCACGAATTTTATTTTCTCCGGGACCCATCTGCTTCCCATCTGCCGTGGTGGCTCACGGACTAGGTCTCATTTGGAGGAGTCCTCCTATGGAGCGGAGAGGGCGGGGGGGGAACTACGGGCGAGCGTGGAATTCAACGCCAAAAGGATTTCTGGGAAGGAGGACCGTGTGAAAATGGGTCGAGGGAGGGGGGGGGGCTAAGAGTAAGGGTGGAGAT
>WURS02430587.1:0-15854 GCA_011762765.2 Rhinocypha anisoptera | reverse complement strand
TTTGCAATAATTCGTCCTGGGAATGACCGTTAAAAGTGTAATGGTGCATTTTAAATCTCGACGTAGGAACATTTCTTCCCTTGCGCAAGACGAAGAAAAATACCCATCAAATCTACTGATACATTTCCCGTAAATATCGTTGGAGGAGAGCATGGGAAAATCGGCGGTTAAATATTATATAGTACCTATTTTAAAATATGTAATTGACGATTTTTTCTGGAAAGTGATGAGCCACAGAGTTTTACGGTTGAAACGATTAATTTTTACATTACTGAAATCAAAGATCGGCTGTTTTCATCCACATATACAAAATACCATGCAATGACGTGTAGAAGGGAGTGCAGTACACACCACACATGCATATTTATTCAGGATTTATTCAACACCATTCATACAAAGTATTAAAAAATTAGTTCTTTTCTTCCATTCTTGGAATTTATACTCTCTTATGTGTGTTAGGAGTCTTATGTACGTCATTATACGTGGCCGCCTGGTTTTCTTTGTATTTTACTCGAGCTGTTCATCTGCTAGTCCTTCAGTCTACTTCTTTAGTTCATTTCATTCTCCGTCGACTTTACCATTAATGGAAGAAGAGTATAGGATTAGTCTCTCCGGATTACCATGATATCCCAAGTGAACCTTTTTGTTACATGATTTTCATACAGTTTCTTTTGTGTTTCATTTTTGATTCGTGTCAATCATCATTTTCGTAATACAAAATCGGCTGCCCATGACTACAACGGAATAGTTACTTCTTAGGCTACTGAACTTGATTCTTCTTTCTCGCTCTGACTAGGACACAATCGGCCTTGTCTCTCTGATTATATATAGTTTATTATTGATCTCCCAGTATACCTTTACCATTATTGTGCCAATGAGTTTCCTAGACTATTCACGATTATTTTAGGTTTACTTTTACCACCAGTACGACTCGGCTCTTCTTCATCATTCCGTATTATGATGCTCAATAATGCAATCCTCTGAGTATTGCTCACTGAATTTCTCCAGAAACCTTCTGCCAACGAAACTTTTATTTTGAAATTTCCGAGAATGCCTACAGGGATTTTCCATCGCTTTACAGTGTCTTTGCAATGCTCAATTTTTCACTAAATTCAATGACTTTACATTCTGTTTCTATCATGAATTTGTCCACTTTGATATGTTGCTCTCAATAGTTCCTACCCGAAGATACACTTACGGGACTATTTTACCTCCGGAATAGAATATTTAACAAAGAATACTATCATTCTATAATTAATGCAAGTATACACCTACTGAAGAGGCTAATTTTGTGGCATTATAATTCTTTTAGCACCGCAGAGCCTCGATCGAATTGTGGCACTTAATACAGAGCCGTGTCTCTAACGACTGGAAGTTGTTTCCTCTTACCGGTAATGTAGTATGTTATTTGTTGAAGCTATTCAAGAGTTCAATTTCTCTGAAAAATTAGGAATTTACATTTTTTCAAAATCAGGAAAATTGTTATCGTTGCCGGAAATCGAGCTAGGAACACACAGCTTAGTATCTACACTCGCTAACACTCGAGTGTTACCATAAAGGGAACCCAGCATTGCCTAAGGTTCCATGCCAACCCATCTTGTAGAATTCCTCAGCCATTACGTAAATTAGACCCGAGATTACATCGCCTGGTAAAGTAATAAATAAAAGTTCCAAACGAAACTCAACGGAATTTTCAACTCAACTCCGAATTTTCCAAAAAAAAACATTTTTTTCGTTCCAACCAACGTTTTCTTAAAAGCATTGCTTTAAACAATTTTAGAGATTAATCTACTTGGCACGATTAAGTTTAACAAAAGAAGAATATTCAAGAATCCAAAGAACTACTTTAGCTGGAAATAGTAACTAAAAATGTAAAAAATATTAAAAGGGAAACTTAAAATTAAGTTGAAAACTATCGGAAGTTATTTTTAATGGAAAAATAATGGACAAGTTCCATTGCAGAGATAAATAAATATAAAATACTCTTCATTTCAGCACACTAAACAAGTCGCATTAGTGAGTAGAAACAACAGCTTGAAATGCCAGCAGAAGGAGAATTGAGAATGGGAGAGAGGGAAAAATCACTAGGAGAATATCAGGGCCTCGGTAATATTTTATTCCCTGAGATGGGTCTGGAAGGAGCCGGAATTGGACGCGAGAGGGAAAGAGGAAAGAAAAAGAGGAGAATTCCCATGAGGTGGAAACAGAGAGAGAGAGAGAAACAAGAAGGCTTAAATAAGAAACGGCAGTTTGAATCTCGGTGAACAGAGGAATACGGCAGTCTAAGGGCAGTCAAATTTTTTCGAGATCTGAGCGGATAAAGGATAGGCGATACAGGGACGAACGAACGGGAGGGGGAGGAGACGGAGAAGATTGAGATAAAGGATTGGAGGATGGAAAAGAGATTTCGGAAGGGCCATCAGCTTGCGAAGAGCCCATAGGGAGAGGGAAACAAGAGAAGGGCAGAAAAGGAATGGGGCGAGGGAGGAGGGAAGAGAGAGAGGAAGAGGAGGAAAGGGCTAATGGGAGTGCAAGGGCGTGTGTCCATGTACCTCACCTTCCTCCGAGACGAAGAGATGCCCTAAAAAAACCGAACGACATGCGAAAGGAAAGAGAAATGGTTAACGCAAACGGCGTCGTGAACGAAGACAAAGAAAGAGAGCCAAGCTAGTTGAAGGAACATAGTTTAGAACACGAAATGAGTAAAATAAATGAGGTGACCTGAAGTAGAAGCAAAAAATATATTTGAAAAATCAGAAATAAGGCCGAAAAAAATTATCGACTGGAGTTAAAACGTGTAGATGGAAATAATAATAATGATCAGAAGATATCAGAAACGGAATGACGGGAAAAAAAATAAGGAAACGGGGAAGGACGCTCACATAGGCATTGAAAGTCGACGGATATTAGATCCCTTGGGGCAAGTGAAGCGAGTTTACGAGGATTGGGTCGGAAGAAAATCCTTAATGAAAATTCGGGGCTGAATATCGAAGGTGATGGGTGAGGTAGTTTTTAATGAAGACGGACGAGTAATTGGAAATGAAAGAAAAGTGGAGGAGAAAGAAGGTTGGGGAGAAGGGAGAGGTATAGCAAAAACAAAATATATTTACAGGAGGCTCTACGGCTGGTGGGGAAGTGATTTTCGGTGGACGTGAACTCGATGAAACAAAGATGAAAAATCTTCGGAAAAAAGGAAGGGTAGAGAGGAAATCTCTAACATTATCTTGAGGCAAGTAATTAAGAGAAATGAAATGCCAGCGAATAATTAGTGATTAAAATTTACATAAAGGAGCAATTGATGAAAGTTACGGAGCAGAAGGTATCAAAGTTTTAATAGGTTCGAATCCGAAATAAGACTGCAACGAGAGCGGTTTAAGAGAAGTAACAAGTAATGACCTTCTTCACGTGGAAAAGGAAAGAACCCAAATCTTGAATTTTATCCCAACTAAAGTATTTTGCCCGTCTTGTTATGGATAGAAATTCAATTCACTTCTACTGACTACTTTATTTTGAATAATTATAATTGTAAACTTAAAAAATATGTTCAAAATTAATTAAGATAATAAAAATTGAACTTTAATTAATGTTTTATAATTCTATTACCCTACCGCTTACCATGATGGTTGACCATAAATAAAATACCGCTACATGATCGATTATCAATATTTATTTTAAACATTTACTGCTTAACACAAAAACTGTAAAATGATTACAATAGACACAGGATAAAAATCCAAATGGAACCATGACTCAGAAAAAAATCACATCACCTACACTGAAATAAGGAGTAACATAATATTATCATTGTAATGCTCAAAATGTATAAGGGGAACAAACAAAGCGGCCAGGTAAACGATGATATCGATCGGAGTTGGTGGCCTATGACAACATAATATTTTGAGGCGAGGTAGGAAGGAGTCCCGGTAAGAGATAACTCAGCTATTCCGATGATGCGTCATCACAGAAGGAACCTTATCACTGGCATGAATTAAGTACATGGGGAAAAACGGAAGAAAATGCCATGTATAGCATCAGAGACATCGTCATCATAGGTTTTCAATCAGAAGATTGGTTTTTAGTGATAATATGATTATGGCGAAGAGATGAAAATCCATGAGGTTGGGCAATGTTTCAGATAGATCATTTATTTTTTAATTTTAAGAAATGTGTCTATAACGCTCAAACCAATCGTCACCAGTGACAATTCATAAAGAGGTACTAATTTTGGAGGTACACTTTTTTTACAAAAAAGACAAGGTTAGATGAGGTGTGAAGATCACTTCATTAAAGTTACTGACCGCTTTGGGGGTTTGGAAGCTGGTACTAGCTGGAAGGAATGTAAAATCCTTGTAGGTGAGGAGATGACGGCAGAGGTGACGTTGATACATTTACAGTTTCGCACACAAATATTTTTAATACTCTTCAGAAACAGCAGACTCAGCAGTGGGAACACGTCATATTACTGCCTTCCGTTATGTAAGAGCATATACTACTGACTCCACGCACAAGTTATGGACTGTTGTGATAACTAATAGTGACCTTATAAATCTGAGCACCCTGAGTGCTTGAACCGTGGAAACGGTCATTTTTGGATATGACATGCACGAAGAAATGAAGATACACTTATGTTTAGTTAGGAAGGAAGTCATTTGGAGGCCTCACGAAGAATATCCTATTGTTCCAACACCGGGGTAAGGTAAAATGCATAACACGATGCCACTGTCGCACGATTAATTCCGGAGGAACCACTGTATCCTCCGCGTAGCTTTTTATCGTGCCAAATAAGGGTGGCCACTGGTTAGAGCGATGTCCACAAAGCATGGTGCTTAAGCAACGCCGCATTTTTCTACTACTACTACGGCAATCTTTGCAGTTGTTTGCTCTTTTATTTTTTCTTTTACTTTTAAAAAATAATAACTGTAGCTTTCGGTATTAAAGCTAAAAAGGTTATGCAAGCCGCTAAAGGTTACTTAAACATTCCCAAAAATGGAACAAGCATCAAAAATTTTAACAAAACCGATACGAATTAAAAACCTTTAGCAGCAAAGTAAAGAGTAAATGAGATATTTAATACTTACACTTGTATTCGTACACAAATTCAACCATACTTATAAAACGGGTTTTGAAAAATTATGATCTTGACATGAATGTTTTGGGTTGAAAGCAATTTACTTGAATATGTATGTATACACGAAAGTGATTAACAAGACGATCAGTCAAAGAAGCAAACATCCTCTAGGACACATACGACATAATTTAACGAAATACGATTGGTAAACTGTAAGACGTTCTACAGTTTATTTTTTGCCCATCTTTCAAGACTTACAAGTGAAACATAAGCGCATTTTATTTGGCCAACTTGCCAAGAACCGGACAGGAGCGGACGGAAAAAAGTTTTTAATTTTAATTCCCAAGATTTGTTTGTTTGCAACTACTCAAACAAAATGTATTTTTAGGTAAATATATTTTGAAAAATTAGTCAAAAGCTGATCCCCTCCCATTAAAACTAGCCCTATTTGTACCTTTGAAATCACACTCAAGCACACTCCGAATCTCCCCTACCCTATCTCATCAGGGGACGGAGTAGAACGGTGCGGAAATTCAAGAAATATGCATACAGGACAGGAAAAATTGTAACCATATTCGGTTGTTCCTTCAGGAACAGGGAATTCCATAGTGGAGGAATCAAATCTCTGCAACGAGAAAAAAAGTCCCATTCTATTAAAGTGCTAAAAATTTGGAAGTGGCTAAAATTACTACGTTAAATGTTTTTAAAGGAAATAACTAAAGAAATATTTACGTAACATTTTAACGACACTTCACTCCTGTTAAACACTTCTTTAAATAACTTTATGGAAAAATGTTCACAACGAAATGCAATAAATCGTATCTAACGAAAATGAAAAATTGAGATCGTAACGAAAATGTTCATCTTGCTGAAAAGATAGTGATTGTGAAAGATCTCAGATTTTCCCGGTGGACAGATTGGAACTTGAAAAGGATGACCGAATTCGCCTTCGAAACACCAGTGTTTATCAAACATTGGACCCGGTGGAAAATCCGAGTACTCTTCCTCCAGTTATGTAGGACATATAACTATCAAATTCGCATGTAAATCGCCTGATTCTGGACACTAGAATTGACAATAGAATAACAGGTGAATACAAGCAATTATGACTATTAAACGTTAAAAGTATTGTGACAATATTTATAAAGGAAAACGAAAACCATTTACCAATTTCGCCTGATCTCCAATAGCATTTCATCTCTATAGCAATTGATTAGCAATAGCAATTGATCTCCAGCATAATGCATTAGTGAATTATTTTTCTTAAGTGCATTCATGTATATCATTCCTTATTCAAAGTCAATAATTGTAAGACGCAGAGATACAGGAAAAAGTACAACTGTTCAGACTATAGTTCAATTCCCAAGCCCTTAAATCTTTATTGCATGACCAGTAATAGTTATAATAATAATACAACGGAAAATAAAGAAAACGTTCTGGGTAAGATCCAAGCACCACTCTTCAGCTTTGTGCTTAAAGGCGAAACAGGGAAAACTTAAATGTAAAAATTAACTTAACCAAGAAGAGGCGATTCTTATGTAACTTATATGTATAAGAATTGTATGCATACCTATGGGAAAACATTATTTACAAATAAAATAATAAATTGCAAAAACAGTTAACCCAAGGTGAAGCTACAAAAAATGATATGCAACCATCACATTACTTCAGAGTTGTAATAAATTCCTGTTACAAATAATGACATGCAATAGCCACCTGATCACTTGTTATACAGGAATTCCCCCAAACTATAGCACCATACATGTTCAAGTGAATAACCGAAGACTGAGACAAAGTTTTGAATTCCCATCGTTTCATTTGTTTACTTTAATATGAAATTACTTGCATACAATAAAAACTCTCAACAAACAGCAAATTTGAGTCGTTTAATGGCTATACATAATCTGTCCTTTAAATCCACTCACATTCATGACATCAGATATTCTTTTCATCTGTAATTGTTTCTTGTATTATTAATTATATATGAGACACGAAAAGACGAAAATTTAGGCCTGATGGACGTTAAGGCTTCCTCTACGCTGTTATCCGTCAATCTGATGTCTAAACTGTGAAACGTGGCCTTGGGGCATTGGAAGGAATCCTGGAGAATGGTGTTAAATAATGAAACATGTGCCATAAAACCAGTGGCATCAGCGAGGCCCTCATCCGTCGGGAGCAGTCGGAGGGAGGAAGTCGCCGCCACGCACTTGACGATAGGACAGTCCACCCAGACTCGATTATACCGCTCCACGGTTGTAGATGCAACCTCGGTGTAGTGAGTCCGACACACCTCTGTGTGTGCAGAGCGTCCTGATGATGAGTGGCATGGTGACATGCACCGGGCTGTTCGCTCCAGGCTGGAGATCATGGGTAACTAGGTTACCATGTGACTACTCTGAAGATCTTATCCAGGTTTAATTTATTTAAAATAAACTGATCTTTTAAACTAAATATAATTTATTTTATGAATTCCTGTCACCTATTTTCCTTCACGCACCTTGTCATTGGAATATTATTTAATAATTTTTCATTTCGCTTTATATCTTACTACATATAATTAAGAAAAACTACAGAATAATGGTTTACAATACTAAATAAAGACACTGGTTTACAACGATTTCAGTAAAAGGCACACTAATATGAATATTTTCACATACCCCCAGACGATGTAAAAGAGGGTGAATATAACTTGGAACACCTGTGAAATCAATAGTTCAGTGAAAATCTGAGTACTATTCATAAATATGTAATTTTCTTTTCGATAAGTTCTGCGCTCGTGAAATGCAATGAAATTCAGTCCGAGAGAATTAGAAGTAGTAGGCCATATAATGTATAGTAAGTTGAATGCATCAAAGTAATAATAACTCGAATTTTATACATTTGTGTGTGTGCTTGCGAAGAATACTCGTATTTTAAGCAAGGATGTACCAGAGGTTGTGAAAATTTGATTCGCAAAACTCTCGCAAGATGTTCAATCGATCATAAAAAATATGTCACCAGCTCCTCGGAATTTACTTGAAGAAAAAACAATCTTCTTACATGTGGTGCATTTTTCAAACATACCGTATGTCAATCGCAAAATTAGAAAAGACCGGTACAGAATTGAGGAATGGAAATTCCCTTTAGGTATTTCCACTTTGAATTTGCTGGGAGCATTTGGAATCCTTTTCAGCAATAAAATTCAGAAACTCAGAAAAATAGAGAGAAACATTACACGCTCCTACAGACCACATCTCATCAACTAGTTCGTAGCTGGTGTTCTAAAATCCCTTGAAGCATTCCTCTGAGGTGGCGTTCGGGACTCATCTCGTCTGAAGTGGATTGTTTAATAGCTGTAACTTCAAATAACACGTCTCAGTAAAGATATGTCAGACCTTAAACATTAAAACGGCCTACCTAGAATAAAAATCTAGTTAGAAACTCAATGCTAAATTCCCTTGAAATCCAAGTAATTTAAAAATTTCTACCGTAGTAGCCTATAAATTCCTTTGCACAGATAATTAAATTCGAGCTAGGTTATAGTTGATACTAGATTAATAGAAGGTAAAAGCCATAGGAAATATTATCCAGGTCGTCTTAACGTAGAAATTCAATTCAAAATCTCACAACTAAAGTGAAATTAATAACTTATTGGAACAGTAAATATAAAGACCATTCGCAATCCTGTTGCACTGTGAACTAATATAAAATTCAAATAAGCATGCTTGCTGAATATGCCCCACATTCGCTTTCGATTTCAATGAATCTTACACGATAAACATAAAAGTCGCCTACTAAATTTTCTTAATGTCTCAGTATAAATTCGAGGTCACGAAGACCAAATTTTAAAATGTGTCATGCTTTCTTGCAACGCTCTAATGTTTGAAATCTGGAAAAAAAATCCTAATCAACGCCTTGTAAGCCAAAATTACTTCAATCATAAATGAAATACTGAAGCACATTTTTACAAATATTTATTAAAGTCCTCAGCAATACCTCCAAATTTCACACAAACCACGAGAGTGATGAAGCAAGAAGTCCAGGAAGCTTCGGGGAAACAGCATTCTCTACTGATCACGCACGTAATGGATTAAATTTTACTTATATTTTCTATATCTTTTTATTTACGCTGTTTACAGTTTCTTTCTCTAGCTTTCATAAAAAAGATATATGTATACTACCACAAGCTATATATTTCGCCAGAATATCTTTCTGTTTCTGCCATCTATCTTTTTGTTCTAAAAACGACTGTAGAGATGATACGTGTATATATTGGTGCAGGTATTTTATGTATCTTGTATGTATGTATGCTGTAAACAAATGTATCTTGGAGACTTCCGGCACGATCCTTTGCGTAGAATTATACTGTTAAGAGATGTTGTGACACCCAAAACAATATTATTTTGAGCGATCGCGCATAGTTGGGATTTATTAGGCATTTTTGGATTCATCATAACGTCGCTATAATTGTTTCGAACCCTTAAATATGAAATAAATAATGTAGAGCCCACATCATACGAAGCCCTAAGTCGTGTTAAAATTATCCATAGAGGGTAAAGACGGGGAAATTAATTTCCATAAGTCGCCTACGATTTGTAAAGAGTTTTAGTACCGAGCGAAGGAATTATTTGGTTGCCACATGATCTTCCATCCACTTAGTTCCATAATGTTTTTATTTCATGGGGGTTCTTGGAATGAAATACGGCACGTATTGAGTTGTGAAAATCAGATAAATTGCATTTAAGAACAAGTATACATATGCGTTTTAAAAATCTACGTTGGAGTAGCAAAATTCTGAATAGGGATATACTTCAACTAGGTGCAATTTTGCAAGGATAGAGGAATAAAATCCCGCTGACGCCAGAAAGGAAGTACACAAAGAACCACGAGGCACATTAACGAAGAAGCCAAACTCATCGCCCTTGTGTAAGTGATGAATGCAGGTGAGGAGCGTTCTCCGGGGCAAAGAATTACGCAGTAAAATATTTTTATCAAATTAATGCACGTATAATTCATGAAGTTAATGAAAACTCATGAGTGTAAGGAAACAGGCTGGAACCATGCAAAGCATTTAAACTGCATGCAAGACGTAACCTGCAGGAAAAATACATCTTGTAAGAGTTTAATGTGGACAACGAGAGCATAACTTTAATCCCATCCCTTCTACGATAAGAAATTAAGAATAAAGAAATATATTATGTAACCTAAAAGGAAAACTGGTTCATCTTCTGAGTTATTCCAACAGTAAAAATCGCTTGATATAGCTATTAGAATAAAATAAACGTCTTTGTGCTTACAAGCTAAATAATGACTTAAAAAATGCTTATTTGCAAACATAAATTGCCTTAATTGCTTGTGCCTCAAAACCATACGATAATGCGAGATGTTATATCACATTAGGGCGTCCATGCTCATCACTATACAAGTGATGTATCCTTGAACATATATGAATAATCTAGGCAACAAAAATTTACAAAAATAATTAAAATTTATGTAGCCTCAGAAGCATTACATCAGTTTCCAAGAGTTCTGAATGTGATGGGTAAATGGGTGAATGTATTGGGTAAATGGAATCTTTGAAGTTTCTCGTACTAGATTAATGTGACTCGAATGTAAGTGCTCTAATGGGTCATGATATATCATAATTAATCGACCACATCAAAATATCAGAATGCTCTAAGTGACGAGGTTTGAGGACAGAGGCGCAGACATAGCTGGACAGCGACAGGTGTGAACGGCGTGTAAACCAAACAGGTACAGGGAATACTGAAAAAGTCTTGTACATGGTGAATGGGGGAGGGGAGGAGAAAGAAACGCCATGATACAAGAAAAGGGGAGGAATGGGAATAGAAAAGGTAGAAGAGAAACGGCTCCTGAAGGATGGTGGCAAGAAGTGGCTCCTACGCACGCCGAGAGTCGCGGGGTACATTTAAAACTCGAATCGTCTTTCTTTCCCCCTGCGCAGCACTCGAAGGGGAACTCAAGAAAAACCGCACCGCCTCGCCGTGCAGGCTCTTGTATTCGGCACTGTGTGCATAAGTGCGGCCTGGGGAGAAGTACATTTTTGTGTATACGCTGAATCACCTCATTCGCGTGCACAGAAAGGAGGGTGCACCACGCAGGAAGAGATAATGGGAGAGAGAGAGTGAGCCGCAGGAGACGTCAAACCCCCACTACATAAAATAAATTCAGAGAAATAAAAGGAATATTTCCAAGGATGTTTTCCTCGACTTCTGAGGACTAAATTTGCTCCGCGAAATGCATGGCCCTGCATTAAAAACACCTGTCCCGAAACGGCATAGTGAATTATATCCATTCCCGGTAGGAACTGAGTGTTTTCCTTTTTCCCCTCCCTCCCCGGAGACCATTATCCACATTAGGCAGCGTAGAGAAATATACTAAGAACATCGCAAGATTAGCTATTTGGAAAACTGAGCGTAGGACCATTTGCTTGAGTACCCTATTAGACATATTGGTCACGTGACATAAAAACCACGAATAAAGGTATTCTTTGGTGGTTATTAAAGACTTTACAGACATTTGTTAATGTGAAAGACTACGAAAAAGGAGTTGATGCAAACAATGGTGAAGGAGGAATAAAATAACGTACATAAAAGTAAGTAGACTATAACGCTGCGTGAAACACCGGACTACGTGAAGAAGATACAGATTGAAAAGCAAGGCCTTAGAAAAAGCATGAAGCGGTTAAGGAATATTTAACCGGGGAATGTAGAAAATAAATAAATCTTGGAGAGATAACATCAACTGTAATCCTTCAACATGCAATCTGTTAAGAAGCTTAAATTATATTCAGGATATTCAACGATCCTATCGTAATGATCATGGGTTATAAATGTTTTCATGAAATATGAGTGACACCATGAACTACTTTCAAAGCTAAAAAAATTATTCGAGTTATAACTACAGCAATGGTTCGAGAGAAATTTAGGATAAAAGTGCAGATAGAAAACATTATTCCCACTTCTCACATGCAAGACTAGACAACTTGCGAGTTGAGCGCGGCGAAATAAGAAAAATCTACGATCGAGATAAGCATTTCAGAAACGTCAGATGAGTGGTCATAAGCCACAGCAAAAATAATGGCCCGTAATGGACTCGTTCTTCAATGCATTTAATGGAAAATCAATGCATATCAACCGTACCTTTTGTTGATTTTGTGAAGATGAGAGAGGGTCGTGAAAATAAAAGAAATAAAATTATAAAAAAGAATGAATCGAGGTTTTGAAACATGGATTAAGGAGAGAAAATGGGCAAGAGAATAACGGAAAGGAAGCAATAAATGATAAACATTAAAAACCAGGATGAAATGGAGATGGAAAACAGAGCCAGGATGAGGGATTATCCATCCCCTGCGTATTATACGCTCCCGTCATTTCATGCGTAAGAATTGTTTTATTCCCACCTACCCAACCCAAAACCTCCTTCAAGTCTGACTAGTTACGTTACTATTCCTACATACGAAGCATTAAAAAATGAATGATTAAATTTTGAAAAAATAACGATTTTCTTTATCCCTTATTCTTCCCTGGAATTACACCAAAATATAATCACTTGCATCCCGTACCATTGGGCCATTTCCGTAGATTTTTATCACGTTTGCCAACTTAGGCAATAACTAAATAAGATATTAAAAATATCTAAATTGCCCTCAAGCAATCATATTCCCTCCACATCAACTCACACCACGTGATATATTTTAATTTCCGCATTCGTAAGCTGAATGTTTATAGAACTCAAAGAAATGTATTTTGAATTTGCTCGAATAGAACCTATCGTGTAAGAACTCTAGCGCTGAAGGAGTCGTTTAAAAACATTTTATATCCCTCTGCTCTAAATAAGAAATATCTACGCAATGATATTTTTCACGAATACGAGTAACAATTTCTTTTTTTTACACTCCGGAAAAGCTCCTTTCCACTTCAAAGTCAGAATCTCACGGGATGCCCCTGGGAAAGAAGCGCATCATTATCTCAGGATTTAAAAAAACGTATCCGAGGCACGAAAATCTTCTCCTGCTAGTTTTAGTGTCTGACATTCAAAAAGTAGTGACATTTAGAAGAACCAATAAATTAAATCAAGAACTATTTTGTAAGTGGGATAATAAAAGAACGTTTTTATTAATTATTTAGTCTTCAGATAACCAACAGTAAAAAAAATTCCTTGTATAAAAAATCCAACATGAAAGGAGCTTCATAAGTTACAAGCAACATTAAGACCTACATCATAGAAAAACTGGGGTTTTCCTGATAACTAGATCTAAAACTTTTCTAAAAACTCTCTTCCCCCTAGTGAAAAGAAACTTAAGAATAATTAGCGATAACAATAAAAGGAGGAATATTTGGCAGTTTTTCTCGAAGTTTTACCTCGCGTGACGCTTGCTCTTAATATGGATTATTTGTAATGATATGTCAGTGTCTGGAATATCGAGATTTATATTGTCTCCGGCTCAACAACATAAAAATTTGATCAGAAGTTATGTAATGTCAATGCCTAAATTACACAGAATCTCTAATTACCGTCGAAAATCATCTTTATAAAACGTTTAAATCATACTATATAGTATTTAGATTGGACATGCTAATACAAATCCTTTGCGTTTTGGAACGATAAGTCCATTGAACTCTATCTGTCAATCATTCTGAATTGAAACACCATTTTGGATAATGTAATCAAATAAAAACAATTTCCCACTGTTTGATACGTATAATTTCCACGTTATTCGTCATCATTAGAAGAACACAACCTATCGTGCCGAACCTGATCTGATTATTCGGTATTCTGTACAATTTGGATGCTCCAGATGCATTTTAGCTACAACCTCGATCAGAGTGAATATATGAGCGATAGCTAAATTATTTTTTTAATTCAGCATAAATATATTCCATATAATAATGCTGAAACTCTGCCCATCTGTTCACCGGATGAAGTAGATGTATATAGAACTAAGAGGATATATTATACATGGACTCTTAAGAGTATTAACCAGGGGGTTGAATTTGATGGGTGAGAGGAGAGATCACCATGACTGAAGGCTTTGCATTTGAAGTTCACACATTCGTGGTGATTCGGGGGAAATTCCTTTCCCTACGGCAGGAAACCTCACTGCTAGTATTTTAAACGGTCTTAATCAAAGGTATCAAGATGTAAGCCAGGGATACACCATTCAGTAACCAACCGCCGAATCCACTACGCTGTTACGTTTCCTATTATATATTGTATATATTACTCGGTACGGGATCAATGAAACAGGATAAAGCAAAAGTTCCAAACTACACACTTAATTTAAAGACTGGATTCGAGGAGGGTTTACATATAAATGGGCCTAGATTATTTCCATTTGGGTCTCTCAATTTGAGTAGTATATTCACCCAGCAAGTCACGTCTTACCAACCGTGAATGAGTTTTTCGAATGAAATGAAAAATTTTGTCCAAGCAACGGAAGACCATGATACATTTCAGTTGTCCAAATATTTAATTATTTCAAGTATTTTTCAATTTTACATTTATCCCAATGTAAAACAAATGTTTCAATAAATTCTCAATCAATAAATAAATAAATCAAGGAGATGGCAAAGAAAGAGAGGTCAGAAAATTGCAGAAATATCGAAATAAGACTTAAAGATATCGTTCAATAAACACCACTCCCAACTTTTGTATTTTTTTTGGTCTCTCACTTTATTTAGCAGATTGCAGTGGTTAAAAAAAGGCAGGAAAAGTACTGATTGTAAGCAACTGAAGTAAGCGGTGAGTTTATTAAATTAAGAGAGGCATGCGAGGGAAAATGCTTTAATGAGTTAATCAGCCGATCGATCACGAGTAGATACTGGTAAACTCAGTGAATTGGTAGATATTTAATGGAACGATGAGAAACCACAAGGCAAAGGTTGAAAGATTCGCGAAATACTTTTTCGTTGCCGTATTTCTTGCTGTTGAAAACTGGAGGGTGAATAAATGATTCAGAAAATCCATGTTGAATGTGAAAAGAGGGGGAGATTTGAGTGAGTTTCGGGAGAGTACCGAAAGTCCGACCACTTAAACCGTCGGGTGTGCACCATTAATTACACTAATTGCTCTGCCGTTGGTACCCCGACGTCAGGGATCATTTCACGGCATTAACCAGCCCCAAGACACCTCTTTCACTCCATTACATCTCAATACAGCATTTATATACAAGCCAGGATCGATTCCTTTGGGCTAATCGGAAAGCTACCTCCCAGAGGACTAATCAATTTGGACGATTCGCCTCACTCGATTGCCCCGGGATAAGGATTAAAAAATTAAACTTTGGCTGATTGAATTTTCCCTCGGGCTCCGTCAAGATACTAGGAGAGACTCCGATCCTCGAAATCTGATTCCATCCTAGCTACTCAGGAAATGTTTGGTCAAATGGTCGAGACATAGTGATTAGGAAGAACTTACATCTCTTCCTAACAGCTTGATTGCTCCAAGTAAACTGTATAAAGATAAATGGTATCATGGTAAACAAGATTACCCAACTTATTAAACCTTACTCCTCCTTTTCCCGGAAAAAATTACTCAGCAGACTCTACATTCTCTTATTATTTACTACCACCACTCCTGAGGTGTTCCAACTTTTCCCGCCCAGCGGTATCGCCGACTTTTTCAGAAATGAGGTAAACAGGTCATAAATGGAAAATTTAATGACACAATTCTGCAAAATGACTAAGATAAATGCTTAATACATTGATATCTTTGTTTTTTTATTGAGGTGGATTCAATCTCAACCAAATAAGATTGAATAAGCCCTGCTGCAATAGTTCATTTA